>SSNS01000092.1:260297-340780 GCA_006937985.1 Aphyosemion australe
GAGTCAGGAGGTTTGATGTAAGAAAATGATGGGAGGGTTTGGTGAGCAAACAGTGGATAAAATTAGGGTAAATTGACAACAAACTGGGACATAATTAAAAGACTTTGTGAATAAATTAAAGCTGTAGAACAAAATCATAAGCCCCACATGACCCTTCCAAGTCAAAAAAGTGTTTTACATACTAATAAATTATGACTCCAACTAAAAATTTGCATTTTTTCTTTCTTTTCTGTTTCCAACATAATCAATGACTGGTGTGACAAGAATCTGTGAAAAGATAATTAAAGAAACATTCATAAATTCTCCCAGTTTTATACTTTTGTGTTGCATATGAAAGGTGTCAGCAGTGATGGTGGGATTTCCAGATTCGATTTTGAGGCAGCAGACTCGTTTTGTGAAAGTAAGCATGGCAGCACGTTTCATTCCCCGATGGTAGACGCCGCTCGTACACGAGGCACAAAGGGTCAAACCGGCTGCTGTCACAGAGCCATGCTTTAAGAACTGATTACTGATGCATGAGTCATTTCTAAAGGAGCACTTTGAAATGATGCCAAACATGAGAAACTTTTGCCTGCTCAGTGGAGCATGCTCCATTCAGAGCCAGGGATGCATGGGGGGTGGTGGTGGGGACTCTGGGCTGTGTTGGCCACATGAGACACAGGAAGTAAATGTTGAGCCCGCTGACTCTGGCGTTGAGTCGGTCTTGTGTAAACTCTGCAACACGTGTTTACATTTGCCATGAAGCAAACAGAAATTCCATATCTGCAAGGAATGCAAACAAAAAAACAATGAAACGGTTCATGAACACGCTCCTTAGACGTGTCCTAGAGTTTAAAACCGTGTTTGGTTACAGCCTGGGGTGGATAACGGCCCAAACCAAAGAGTCTGTGCTGTCTCCGACCTGCTTTCCCATGTAAACTGGTAATGTTGTAATGGCCACCAAGAAACGGGTTGTTCTGACGTGTCACACGTATAGACACACCACCTTACATTTGAAGGCCACAACCCACTTCAGCGTCTGCAAGATATAAACACTGGTCACGGTAATGCTAATCGCAGAACAGCGCTAGCCTGAACTACTGCTAATGCTAACCTAAGCTACTGCTAATGCTAGCCTGAGCTGCTAACGCCCATAGAAAACAACAAAGAGGAAGGTTGGAGCTCCAGTCGTGTTCCAGGATCCAGACTATGAACAAATGCCAGACAGATCCATGACTTATTGTCCTTGACACGTCATCCCTCATTCATCCACGATACACGCTCCTGCACCACCACTGGTGCAGGGCTCCTGGGTCATTTAGAGCCCCAACAAACTTTCATATGTTATACAGAGGCTCAAAGAACAGTTTCCAATTGTAAAAATACCTTTCCATGACACTTTAAATAACTTGGACATATTTAACTCTTGTTTGTTACTCATCCTCTACTATGCCTCCTCCTAGAGTTGCATGCATCATCATCACACACCTCTTTAAATAAGATGAAGAGGCATACGTCTGAGTTTTCTAGTCACAAGATACTCTGAGGTTAAAGAATTCCCCCTGACACAAAGGATTATTGTAAAAGGTATGAGGTAAATCTGAGAGAAGGGAAGAAGGAAGGGAGCTTATTCGCCCTGTCATCCTGCCCTCTCCTGCTTCATAAACCTGTCTGATGTTACTGTTTATAGGGTTTTATAGGTTGAGCGATAAAGCTGGGAGAGGCAGGGGATGTTGCATCTTCTGCTTCTGCTTTTCCTTCTTTTGCTTCGTTTGAGACGAGTTTGTGCTTGATGAGATGTGACATTTATTAAAGTTCGCCCATCAGGACTTCAGCTGGGAGGAGAAAACGAGGTAAGAAGAGAACGATATGATGACAGAGTGGAAAAAAGCGGAGCAGAATTCAGGGTTGGGATCTAGCTCTGGAGAGGAAGATCAAAAAATAACAAGACGCTAAAGAGAGAGAGAGAGAGATTTAATTCCTACATCTAAAAAGCTCCCAGTTGGAGCTGGAGGTGTGTTTGAGCCTGCTTGAGTTATTGATGAGACTGTCAGGACTGCTCTTCGTCAGGCGTGTGTGTGTGTGTGTGTGTGTGTGTGTGTGTGTGTGTGTTTTGGATGAGGATGGTCAAGGGGAGAAGAGGATGTGGTGTTGAGGTGAGTAGACGGGTTCAGATGGAGGTCTGAGCCCAAAAAGGTCGTGCAGCTAATGAATGATGGAGCGGGACAGAAGAGAAGAAAATAAGCCAGAGGTGTTGAAAACCATTTCATCATTTGTATTTTTGTAAGTTTTTTAAAAAGTACAAATAACATGTTCTGCTGCGGAGTGGAGCTACAGAAAACAGTCACTACTTCAGCTGACATCAGATTCAAATGTGACCATAAATATTCATCTTCAATCTGCTTTTGTGGCGTGGAAATTAGAATACATGACCTATTTTTGTTTTGTTTTACATCCCCCCATCCCCTTGTCTTTAGCCTCATATTTGGGTCACGGGGGGACTGCGTTTTCCAGGCAGAGGCCGAGAGATTACTGTCCACTTGCCCCCTTGCCCCTGATATGTAATTGAAAAAAATAGAAATGGATTAGCTGGAGAGAGTTCAGGGTGAGCTGGCCGGCTGGGCTTGCAGTGGCCGCTGGATTTTGGACCTTTTAATACCGGGGGGGGGATTTAGGTCCTTGATCAGCTGGAACATGACAGGCATGGTATTAAAATTAGGATGCGTTCAGAGAGAAACATGCAAACAGAGAGGCAGATATAATTACAGCACGCTTGCACGATATAGGGCCTCCTCCTCATTCTGTATGAATATTAATGATCATCGGTCATGCTGACTTGATACCAGGACTTCTTTAATTCTTCCTTGAATAAGGTGTTGGCAACATTCTTCAAATGTTCTGGTCCATCCTGACATGACAGCATCAGCTCCATCCAAGATGTGAGTCTCCCGTTCCGCCACATCCCAAAGGTTCTGGACTGGACAGAGATCTGGTGACTGTGGAGGTCGTTGTAGTTCAAACTCATGGTCATGTTCTAGAAACTAGGTAGAGATGATCTGAGCTTTGTGACATGGTGCATAATCCTGCTGGATCATTAGAAGATGGGTCCATGGGGTCATGAAGGTAAGGACATGGTGTCGCCCCCCCCCAAACACACACACCTTTATGACACCAGCAGTACCAATCAAGTTCTTATCAGACCAGGAGATGTTTCTCCAGTCCCTCCTGGTCCAGTTTGGGGAGTCTACATCCTCCGCTGACCTCTGACATCAAGGAGAATATTTCAGTCTCTCCCTAGACGTTGTTGCTAATTTCTTGGACCAGTCTCAGTAAATCCTGGAGACGGTTATGCTGAAAATCCCAGTTGATCTGCACATTCTCAAATACTCACCAACAACCAAAATCCCTTAAAGGAGACATATTATGACTTTTTAAAGTTATACTAGTTCTATGGTCACTACAAAACATATTCATGAAGTTCTTTGATCCAAAACCCTCTTAGATAAAACAATTTCTGCAGTTTCATTCTTGACATTTTCTGAACCTTCCAGAATGAGACGTTTCAGGTCTCGGTCACTTGGCCACGCCCCCCCCCCCCCCCCCCCCCCCCCCCCCCCGCCACTCGAGCTGCCATGAGCTGAGATGCTCCGATATCCGGGAGGGGCTCGGAGTTGAGCCGCTGCTCTTCGAGTAGCTGCTGCTTTCCTCTGATGAGAGGTGGGTCTATGCTAATTTTCCTGTTTGTGACATCACAAATGGGGACTTTTAAAAACAGCTTGTTTTAGGCACAGAACTCCTGAAACTAAAACCCCCGACAGAAAACGAATGGACAGATTATTTTCCTATTGGAGTGTTAGAGGCAGTAGAGACCCACATGGCAGCATGAAAGGGTTCTAAAGTCAAATTTTGCAGAACATGTCTCTTTACCCTGTTTTCTTCACTTTAACGCTCAGTTGTAACTCCCTAGATCTATCCTCGTGATGCCTGAAGGGACTGAGCTGCTGCCCTCTGATTGGCTGTTTGTAAATTTGTGTTAAATAATTTAACAGGTGTGCCTAATAAAGTGGCAGACGTTGACCCTCTTCGTCGTGTTTTGTTGGCAGTCAGAGACGTTCCAGTTTGCCATTTGGATTTGAATCCTTACGACTGAAAACAGTTCAATTCTCCCTCCACCTGTCGGCTGCTGCCATCTGTTCCAGCTTCACTCTTCTGATGAAACAAGTCCAGGTCATTTTCTGTCTCATCAGGGAAACTGTTCTACTTTTACATCAGTGCACCAGTGACTCACCTCTTTACAAGCTAACAAACCTCAAAGAGTTGTGTTTTTAACGCTTTTTCATGTAAATGAATTCAGCAGTTTTGTCTGAATTTTCTGCAGCCGTTTGATCACCTCCTGAGTCACACTCAAGATAAATAAAACTATATCTTATTAATCCGCCGATGAGCTCCCGTGCTCAGCTCCTCCAGTCGTGTCTAGAGTACTCGAAGAAAAGAAATTCTCCTTAATTATAAACATCTTCCTGGAGAGTTTAGTGATCTCCATAACCTGAAATCTGAGGACTAATGTGTGCTGCTGGTGAAATTCAAGCCTCAGAGCTGGATTTATTTGTTGATTTCTTTGCGTGACACGACAAATAATACATTTTTTTGCTTGTAGTTTTCTTTCCGCTCCGTTTCCTCAACTTTAATAATTTCAGGAGCATGAATGTTGCTGAAAGCACAGAACCAGAAAGCGCCTATCTCCTCTCTCTTTCTTGTCCTGATGTTTCCTCGCCACGTCCGTCTCGTCCTCGCCGACTCTGTGGACACGCTCACAAGGTCAGCCTCTGCTAATGTGTTGCTCAGTTCGACACAGTTGGCTTGGAGATGGCTGTAAAAGCACTGACAAGATGACCTTCTCCTTGATGAACGATGGTCAAGAGGGCCATTACTCTGAGCTACTGGCTAAGCCCTCACTTTGGTTTTGCACAGATGCAGGTGTGCTTTTAAATCCTGGAAATCTATAATTGCTGGAATTTATTTTACATAAACCTGAAATTTCCCTGAAATGATGTGTCAAAATGAGGAATGAAAAGGAACTGTGGAAAGAGGGAGAAGCAACGTGAAGGAATACAAATGAGAGAAAATGGGAGGGGGGGTGAGAGGAGAGTGATGTGAGAAAGAAATGAAGGGAGGAGAGAGGGACAGCAGAGCTAGAGGACAAAGAGAAGAGAGGTTTAGAAAGAAAGAGTCAACGAAGCAGCCGACTCAGAGACGTGAGCATCCGTGACCTAGATTCTCTGCCTCTCCTTGGATCCGTCTCCCTCATGAATGTTTGATTACGCCTCCGACAATAGCAGTATTTACACCAAACGCTTTTTAAATTACAACTGGGCTGGTGGGGGTGGGGGGGGGATCCATTTAAAGTGGAGCGAGAACGACACAGACATTGATTTGAGAATTGTCACCTCAGTGGAGAGGCGAGATGCGAGTCTCTTGAGAGCAGACGTGGCTGGTTAGTGCACGGGTTCATCTGCACACGGACCCGTGTGATGAACCATGAGTCTGTCTGACACGTAGGCAGAATGAGACAAAAATCCTTCTCACTCATGCAAACCAACCACTATCTCACCAGACAAAAACACCAGAGCATCAGCCGTCACCATGGCCACTGATAAACGTCCGCCGGTGTTGCCATAGTAACCACTCTGTGAAATTAAGCCTACCGCTACATGTATGACGGCCATGAGCGTTACAGAGAGGAGCCGTAGACACCACCAGACAACAAAATGGCGGCAAGATTAAACCGGCGATTCTGGGCTAAGCCACGTTCGTCAGAGCAGACAACAAAGGATCCTGGGAGAGCACAAACACACACATGACTTGTCTCTTTTTGTGGTGTGTCCCCTTTTCACACACGTTTCTGCAGTGTGTGTGTGTGTGTCTGTGTATAAAAGCACACAAACACACAGCAGAAGCAGCGTTTAATTCCATTCCAGTAACCAGAGAGAACTGGTTCAGGGTCGCTAATCTCCAAAAAGCCTGTTTTTTGGAAGCGGCATGACAGCCGGTTCCAAGTGGAACGAGCTAGACAGCCAGCTCATCAGCCGCTGCAGTCCTGTTTGATAAAGCCTTCAGAAAGACGAGCGGTTTGTGAGGAGCTGGAGGAGTTTGTGCAAAGGAAAATGACATCCTAATGAAAGTGAGAGCTGAAACAAACATTTTTACCTACCGTGTTTAAACAATTTGTTTTTCATCACAGCAACATCAACGTTTTGAGACTTCTGAGCCCAGAGCTGTGTCCCGATCCTCTTCCCACATTAAACTGTTCACAAATCATTCCTGTAATAATCCTCCTTTCTCTCTGTCTGCTTTCTCTGCACCAGCCCCCCCCCCCCCCCCCCCCCCCCCCCCCCCACCCTCTCCCTGGCAGAGGGCCTCGTCCCCTTATCAACCGGTCTGGCTCTCTCCATTCACCGGATCATTCTGTCTACCCCCTGCACCACGGTTGCCACGGAAACATGCTTGTGTATGAGTGTGTGCGGTACTGGTGGGGGATTGGTTGCTGGGGGCTAGATGCTTTCCAATCAAACCCGTTACTGGTGTGTGTGTGTGTGTGTGTGTGTGTTTGGGGGGGCTCTGGGAAAAGCAGAGGACGTGGAAGAGAGGGTGCCGCCTGTTGGGGCAGACTATATTTTCATGTTAAGGTGATATCTGGAGGGTGCTGCAAGCAGGACTTTTGTTTAAATTGTGAAGCTTTTCCTCAGATCTAAACAATCATACATCAGAATAAATGCATCTGTCTGCATTTTGGTCCCATCAAAGCTATTTCTGCAGCAAGCTTCATGGCCCTATCGGCCTACCAGTCCAGCAGCTTCTCGTCTACCTCAGGATGACGAGCAGAGCCGCCTTGTGCTGCGAAAAGTCCAGAAGACCTGCTCTCAAATGTGTCCCAGCTGTCAGAGACAAACATAGAGCCGCGGCAAAAAGACGGGTGCACTAGGCAGGTCATGCCAGCTGAAGTGGAACCAGAACAAACTGCTTAGGGGTGTGCAGGTCCTGTTGTGTGCTGCAGGTGGAGGAGAGGAGTCCTGCTGACAAGACTCAAACAAACCCAATAAAGGCTTTGAGCTGATTTAGCTGTAATCTAATTTCTCTGTGTGGCATCACAGCTTAACTCCATTTTGTTTCACTTCATTAGCAACGTGCACGTGACCATGACCAGCTAAAAAAATAACAGAGCTGTGTTTTTATTTTTAGTTTGTGAAAAATCTGCAGAAGGAAAATGCGACGTTGACTTGTGGTGTGAGACAAACAAAGAGCTTCTTTTATAAAATGCACAAACAGCCACAGCTGCAGCGTTCGGTGCTACTGGTGATTAAACTCTGCCCCGCCCCCTGATCGGATTAAATTACTTTGACTGAATAAAACTTTTAAAGTTAACAATGCCCATGGACGCCTTTTGGCGCTGATTGATGACATCACTCACTGCTGAAGCAGTGGAGATACGCTGACGTCTCAGCAAAGTCCTGATAGGGTTCTGGTTGGACCTCAACTGGCTCTTCTTGATGTCGTGGAGCAGCAGATCGACTCTGAGCTCATTGGTGATGCGATAATTTATGTATTTATTAATGCATAACAATGATTCTCATTTGGGAATGCTGAATGGTGACCAACACCTGCAGACCTTCAGCCAAACATCTTGAGGCCTCACCAGGGAAACTTTATGTTGTCTGATAAAAAAGTAGGACTAAGAAGAAGTGTCCGTTGTCTCCAATCAGAAAGAGCCGCTGAACCTATCTATGTCTGACTCTTCTGTCGTTATCTGATCCTCTTTTGCTTACCATACCAGGAGTTCTGGAGCCATCAATCTCCGCCGCTCTCAATTTCTGTTTCTGTCTTTGTCTTTTCTTTTGCTTTCATCCTCTTCTACTCTCAAGTCGAGCCTCTCTCAGGCCTGCTGCCTTATCTTGTCTTAATCTACTCTTGAATTAGAGCAAAGCCAGCATCCCAGAGGAGCGCTTTAGGGAGGAAAATGGGATAAAGCGAGAGAAACCGAGAGAATGGCTATCAGATTGAGGGAGGAGATGGCATTTGGAGCAAAAGATATCCTAATGAGATGATTTATGTCATACAGATGACAAAAAGACTTGATTGATCTGAAAGCCAGAGGGATAAAAGTCACAAATTGTGGAGTGACAAAAAAAAGCTCAAGTAAAAGAATGAAATAAATCCCACAACAGATCATAATATTCTTCTTCCTATTGCTGAAAACCTCTTGAGAAAAGCAGCTTTCATCCAACTGACGGATGCATGAGACTCAACACACAACTAACTCGCTCCAAATCCCTCCCTCCACACCTCCTGCTCTCCTGGAGAGATGACGCAGGAGATAATTGCATTGTTTCTCGACACGTTTGCTCCGTCACAATCAGACACCTGGCACCATCTCGCACTCCCCTGACATTCAGGAAGATTCTGTTGCCAGGAGCAACCACAGGAGGATGGTGGAGTAGTGGTGATGCTCTGACGTGTCTTGCAGAACGTCTATATTTATAATATTCCCTTTGACAGGACGACTCCTCGGTGCATTGGGAGTTATGTTTAAAATCAAGAACCACTCTGTCAATCACCATTCTAGCTAACAGCGCTCTTACACTTGTTGGTGCCTCCAAGTCCAGCAGAATCCGTCTAAATGCTTTGACAGCTGAGTTTCCGCTGTGTAATTCCCATGGAGGAGCAGAGAAGACACCACCATGCAACTACTAGTTCCCTCAAGCCCTGAGGTCAAATATCTGTTCACTACTTGAGATGCACAATGAACAGAAGCAGGAAATGTCAAAACAAGGGACTTTGGCAAACAACTTCAGCTACGGATAGCCTCAAATCCTTGTAATTCAGCGTTGTGAGAGCCAGTACAATAGATCTGACACAATGGAAGTTGCAGAGTTTACAAGTGTCAATCAGAAAGAGAGGAGGCCTCGGATGATCCTCTGAGACATGCAAAGTGTCACTTCTACTTTTCAAGCTAGTATTCATGAGTCATTCGGTCCTGAAACTGATTTCATTCAGCGTTCTGCCTCCAAGCTGCTTCTTCCAGCGGCAAACATTGAGCTCAGAGCACCATATGGCTCAAAATTCTGGGAGTCAAGGAACACCAAATTAATTCTACGCACTGGAGGATTAAATTGCCCATCCTCAACTTCGCTGCAAAGAGTGTGACACTTTCTTACAGTTTCTCTGGCTTAGTCTGTCGTTTCTTCTACCCGTGTTCATGCAGATGTAAAACTACACGAACAAACAGCAGAGATGAGACATTTTTCATAGGGTGTTCTCAATAAGCTAAACAATGTTTCAGCTTATTGTTGCCCTTTTAAGAAAGTGACCAAAACCCAGAAAGATCAGCATGAAGAAGAAGACGTGAAACCTGAAGGTGATGTGTCCTTCGTCTTTGGAGCAGCTTTGTTCTGAGGCGGTGCCCACACTGAGGGTGAAGCAGCAGGTGTCTGTAAACAAAAACACAGGCTGCAGAAACAAGATAAAATGATGTCTACGTGAAAACCGACTCATCAATCGCGGAGAAATGGTTTGTTCTGAGAAAAGCTGGTTCAACATGTCATTAGCTTAGATACACACTTACATTTGCATGTCCCAACCCACTTAAATGTCACCAATACATAAACATTTATCACGTGGCAATGCTAAACACAAAGCAACGTTAGCCTGCGCTACTGCTAACGCTAGCCTGCGCTACTGCTAACACTAGCCTGAGCTACTGCTAACGCTAGCCTGCGCTACTGCTAAAGCTAGCCTGAGCTACTGCTAACGCTAGCCTGCGCTACTGCTAACGCTAGCCTGAGCTACTGCTAACGCTAGCCTGAGCTACTGCTAACGCTAGCCTGCGCTACTGCTAACGCTAGCCTGAGCTACTGCTAACGCTAGCCTGAGCTACTGCTAACACTAGCCTGAGCTACTGCTAATGCTAGCCTGAGCTACTGCTAACGCTAGCCTGAGCTACTGCTAATGCTAGCCTGAGCTACTGCTAACACTAGCCTGAGCTACTGCTAACGCTAGCCTGAGCTACTGCTAACGCTAGCCTGAGCTACTGCTAACATCATTGTTGGTCAAGAGGAAAACAACAGAGAAGATTGTTGAAGCACTCACATTCCTGGATGCTTTGGGAATATCCAGACTTGATCGAATGCCAGATAGATTTACAGCTTGCTGTCTTTGTCCTCTTCCTCGTTCATCTGCAACCATTTATCCATTTGGTCATTTATCAGGGCTCCTGGGCCATTTTGAGCCTCAACAAAGTTTCATACAGAGGCTCACAGAACTGTTTCCATTCCAAAACCCCACTTCTTTACTTCTTTAAAATCAATTATGTCCAACTTGAGGACATTGATTAACTCAATGAGTCAATCTTGTTTCCCCTTAACACCAATTTGTATTGAATTTCATATCACTGAATACTCTTGTTAGTCTCCTTGACTACAACCTGTAAAGATTGTGCATCCATGGACTGGACAACACAGCTAAAGATGTGGGTATCACCCCTAAACAATGCCTTCTGTTGGTACTGACTCTTGTTTTTGGAGCTTTAAGTGCTTCCAGCTGTTTGCCAGTCACAGGTGTAAGAGACCTCTAATTGACAGCTCTTGTGTCCATGCAACTTTGTTGGGTTTAAGTGTGCCAAGCATCCACATGCCTGGTTTGTCCCATCAGGATTAGACCATTGTAAATGATATTGGATTAATATCCTGCCTTTAATCCAGAGCATATTTTGTTGATTTGAGAGCCTTCTTTGTTGTTTTAATGCTGCTTTCACTCAAAACTCTGTTTACACTCAAACATTTTCTTCTCGTGTTCAGATAGGATTTACTTGCACTCAAATGGACTCTTCTGCTCTTAAATTCATACCAGTGTCCCTCTCTGGAGTTTGAGCTACTTCCCTCTACACCCTTCAAACCTGCTCTTGGATTGGAGCGAGATGATCCTGCCAAACGTCCGCCAGCCAATAGGACACCAGACATGATGCTGACCAATGAGCTCGGCAAAAGTTTAGCTCCCTAAACACCCCAAACCAAAGTATTTTCCTCCATTATCAATGGTGGGCGGGCTAGTTGAGTGTGTTGATTAAACTATTGTGTTAGACACTAACGTGTTAGGCTATTTTGGTGTCAGCCCTGGTACTAATCCAAATTTAGAACGGACTACAAAATGTATCCAGTTACATAAAAATCTAACACCAATTGGTGAAATGATAAACTAAAATACTGTTTTTAAACTTTGTGTTGAGGAGTGCAGATATGAATACAGTCTCATCCTGTAAACCAAAAGACTGCAGAAGGGAAAATTCATCTCATGTGTTCAGGGAAATGTTTGCATTTGGGAGGCTGTGCAGGTTTTGACAGGAGTCAGCCAAAGTCCAGACCTGAAACCAATGAAGCATCTCTGGGACCTAATAACGTCCATGGACTGATACTGTAACTCCAACCAGCTGCACCGTTTCTGCCAAGAAGAATAAAAGGTGGGCTGAGATGTTGCTGTGGGATCTCAGTAATCCAGTTCCGTTAAAGTGAGTAGGTGAGTTAAGATGGTGGGACCATTTCCAAGAAGACCTCAAGCTTCCACTGGCACCAAATGAAGAGTTTTGGATTTAAATGCTTTTACAAATCCAATATTTCTGTTTTATTCTTCTTAAACTACAAAAACACTTCAGTATTTACCTTGTGTAGTACTGAAGGGAGATTCATTACAAATGTTCATCCATCCATCCATCCATCCATCCATCCATCCATCCATCCATCCATCCATCCATCCATCCATCCATCCATCCATCCATCCATCCATCCATCCATCCATTTTCTCCCGCTTATCCGGAGTCGGGTCGCGGGGGCAGCAGCTTAAGGAGGGAAGCCCAGACCTCCCTCTCCCCAGCCACTTGGGAACAAATGTTCATATAGAGAAAAAAACAAGATGTGCAAAACTTGAACCAGGTTCAGAACTGTCCATATGTACTCCAGAAGGGTGTGACGGCTGATCCTGACATCAGATCTGGTTTCAGTGTTTAGAGATTAGGAGTCGAGGGAGCTGTGGTGAAAGCTGGATGATTGGAGGTGGTGTTGATCTTCTGTGAGGGAGTTTTCCTGTGCACACATTGAGGACACATCACTCACAGCTAAAAAAGCTTTCCAAGTCACCTTTTACACTCGTCCCAAACCGCCCCACCCACTCAGCTCAGCCTCAAGCCAAGAAAGGGCCAGGGTGTGGACAGCCCTCTGAGAATATATTATCAGCATGAGACACTTTGGCTTTTCTTGTTTTAAACAGTCTTCAGTAAAGTTTTCTTAAACAAACGTGTGAGTGGATTTGTGGGACAAGTCTGTAGGGTAGTGTTGCATCTTGTCGTGCTACGGGGGCGGATTTAACCAACGCTGCGCTCCAAGACCGATAAACAAACTAAAAGGTCAAGTTGCACCATTCCAACCACCTCTAATAATGAGAGCATGAAGAAAGACTCTCTGGAAAGGAGACCATGCTCACAACTTTTCAGCGTTTGCTGCAGGCAAAGAGGTGCAGATCCAACGAGAAACATCTGGACAGCTGGCTAATGTAACTGCAGCTGATGTTAAATGGAAGCCTGGACTCTTCCCTTCGACCAGCTTGAGGATTTCATTCATGCTTGAGGGAAACCAGAGAGCATTAAATAAGTCCAGCGATGCTCCACACATCACCGTACAGACAGCTTGATTCATTCAGAGACGAGGAGCAGGACTCTAGATGAAGCATCCCTTTTTTATCACTCGTTTCTTTGAACGCGTGGGGGGTGGGGTGGGGGGGTGATGGAGAAAACATTTTCCAGAAAATGCCATGACTACAGCAAAATAAAAGCTAAATTCCTCAGTTTTGTCACTGGTCATGGATGAGTACATGCCAGGTGGCAGTAATGTAAGTGGAAAAGGGGGGGGGGGGGGGGGGGGGGTCTGTAATAAAGAACATGTGTGAATCCAAGATGCGGTCAGAGGGGAAGTTTGAACTTTACCATCATTCAATCATTTTTGGTGTCAGTGTGAAAAAATGCAGCCCCCCCATCCCACACTCAATCCTGTGGCCTCGAGTGGCTCTTTCCCCAAAAACAGTTTGTGTTTCGCCTGATGTAAACACTTCCATATGTGAGTGGAGCATTTTAAAAAGTGGACTTTATCCACAAATCTCTGCAGCGTCCAACAAAACATCTGTGATGGTTCACAATCCAAGTTTTCAAAATGCATGCAGTGCTGTACACATGGGGATGAATAGTTTGGGAGTGAGGAGGAAGAAAGGGGGTGCAGTAAAGTGGGGGGGGGTTGCTGCTGGAATGAAAAGTGTCTTGTCGACAAAAGTGAAATATCTGAGGCTTGGCGAGGAACCAGAATTCAGGGTGTGGAGGTTTATTGTGATGTTCTGGTTTGGAACCGGAGACCCGACTCTTTTCTTTTGAGCATCAAGAATGTGGAGATGCAAGGCCCTGGCAGTGGAAGAGCTGTGAGGCTGAGGTTTCACTCAGAACACTGGGATGTGACTCTGAGTGTTGTGGTTGCAGTAAAACAAGAAATGTGCTGTGACATGTTTGGTAAAGCATAAAATCATTTTTTAACCTCTGGGTTTTGAGTCTCTGCAAGTGTAGGACGGGCAGGTCAGGTCTGCAGTAAGTGTGGACGCTACTTTGGTTTATGATGGTGAGGAAGATGCTGAGCCTCTTGATTTACTGGTTCATAAAGGAAGTTGGTGGAGAATCAGGAACTTAAAGTAGAGTTGCTACTCCTCTCATGTGACAGGAGTCAGTTCCTGCTTTTTTTGGTCACTTCTTACTCAGAGCTGGTCAACGCTACTATGAATGTTTGGTGCATAACATTTTATTTAAGAATTTTAAGTTGGAAAAAAAAGAAAATGAACAGAAACATCCCTTAAGGTGGAATTCTGACTCAGAAAATCTGAGATTCCTGACTTGCTCCAATGTCAGAACCCAATTTAGCCACTTTGCACACAAAATTGTGTGAACGCTTCATTAAAAGTTTTCTTGCAGAATTCTACTGTTTTTTCACTTGAACCTAGAGCATCAGTAACTAGGGATGTGGAATGCTGCATAGAAATGGATATGATGGAAAATGGATGGATGATGGATGGATAGATGGATGGATGGATGGATGATGGATGGATAGATGGATGGATGATGATGGATAGATGGATGGATGATGGATGGATAGATGGATGGATGATGGATGGATAGATGGATGGATGGATGGATAGATGGATGGATGATGGATGGATGGATGGATGGATGATGGATGATGGATGATAGATGGATAGATGGATGGATGGATGATGGATGGATGATGGATGGATGGATGATGGATGGATGATGGATGGATGGATGGATGGATGATGGATGATGGATGATAGATGGATAGATGGATGGATGGATGGATGGATGGATGGATGGATGGATGATGGATGGATAGATGGATGGATGGATGGATGGATGGATGGATGGATGATGGATGGATAGATGGATGGATGGATGATGGATGATAGATGGATAGATGGATGGATGGATGGATGGATGGATGATGGATGGATAGATGGATGGATGATGGATGGATGATGGATGGGTGGGTGTTGTTTTCCTCTTGTCCAACATAAACGTTAGCAGTAGCTCATGCTAGCATTGTTCTGCACTTAGCATTACCGTCATCAACATTAATAAATTGCCGGTGTTGAAGTGGGTTGGGACATGCAAATTTAAGGTGGTATGTTTATGTTAGTCACGTGTTAAACCAGCTTTTCTCACTAACCGTTTCTCCGTCACCATTACAACATCACTACAGTAATCTGAGTACCAGGTCAGAGACTGGTTGGTGTGGTACATTAGACAGCAACAAGGTAAATGTGGCTTTGAGTTCCAGGACACCTTTAAGAACGTCGTCAAAGACACATAATCCCACACAAAACTAGCCTGGCAAGCCATCCTATATATGTGAATACATAAACTCTGCAAAGCAAGAATTTGGTCTAGTTCACTAGGCTAACACAAAACCGCTCCTAGGGCTAAATAGCAGCTGTACAAAAGCATCCAGGAAAAATGTGAAAATCCGTTCCTTCTGTTGTGTCCATATTAAACATAAAATGTGCTTAAAACTGATCCCAGTAAATCTTTTTCACATTCTGGTCGGCTGTGTCTGCCAAGTATAATCAAATCAGACCAGCAGTTGTGCTGCAAGAGGGAGGAGTTGGACGGAGTGACAGCGAAATGTAAAGAGAAAGGTCAAATTTCGTGCTGTCTTCAATCATTTTTACAGTTGTGGATGTTTGTGCATTCTGTGTGTGTGTGTGTGTGTGTGTGTGTGTGTGTGTGTGTGTGTGTGTGTGTGTGTGTGTGTGTGTGCGCTCCAGCGTGGAAATTCGGTCTATAGAGTGACCCCTTAGTAAGGCCTTTGGGGAGTAAAGAGGGAGGTTACGGGTTGTCAGTTAGAAGGATGATACTTCTCAGTTCTCCAGGGCTCCAGACGGTGTTAGTGTTAGTTTGTGCATGCTCTCACACACACGCCACAAGTTTAAAAGTGCTGCAGCGTAAAACACTTATCCTAAAGAAGCCCCGCCCATGCTCAGCAAGAACCTGAAGCCTCTTGAGACATGGCAGGAGGAGAAGAGGAATAATGAAGGAGACATTTAGGGGCCTGAAGTGCCAGAGGCATCATTGCTTTTCCATTCCCCTTGATGAAACCCATTTGGTTGGATTAGTTTCACACTCCCAGTAGGACCCCAAGGTAAAAGGGAGCCTCCAATCAGGGTTAGTGATCAGCTGGGTGATGAAGAGGGAGAAAAACCTCAGCGTATCGGTTTGCCTCCTCCCACTTTTTTCTGCACACTAATAAAGGCGTGGCCACACATTGGCAAGTGATGTGTGTGTGTGTGTGTGTGTGTGTGTGTGTGTGTGTGTGTGTGTGTGTGTGTGTGTGTGTGTGTGTGTGTGTGCATCTGCAGAGAGAGCCAGCAGCTTGCCAGTCTGAATAAAAAAATGAAGGACAGTGATTGGACTTGCCAAATTTGGAGAGGATAATAAATCCAGCCAGCAAAACCACTTGGTAATGAGTTTTAGTAGCAGTGTGTATTTATGAGCGCGTGTATTAATGAGTGTATGTGTGAGTGTTTGTATTCACACCTCTGGGCTCTGTCATCTTTGCTCCTAATTATCTGAAGCATAAATCAGCAGCGCACGTTGCTACGGCAGCCTGCAGTAGGCCGGGCGCCGACCATGGAAGTGGGAGAGTGCTCGAGCTATTTCATTAACCTTTAAAGGACTCGGTGTTTATTTCAATAGCGGCACTATGAATGTAAATGTGTCATTCTGGAAAGGGAAATGATCAGGTTATAAAAAGCTGGAGGAGCAACACCCACCACATGCACAAGCTGGTGCACAATCTTGTCTGTCCTTCACCCCGATCACACTTTAGGGGTCTGAATGGTCACCCATTCATGGAGGACTCGGTAGGAGACGGGACAGCCAGCTGTTGATGCATTTCAAACAAACAAGAAGTGGTAAATGGCTTGTATTATTATAGCACCTTCTTAGGGTTCTACAACCCCCCCAAGGCGCTTCACAACACAATCAGTCATCCACACATTCACACGCTGGTGGGGATGAGATACAATGTAGCTACAGCTGCCCTGGGGGACACTGACAGAGGTGAGGCACCACCGGCCCCTCTGTGTCTTGCTCAAGGACACAACAATTGCAACGGATGGAGCAGGACGCAAACCTGCAACCTTCCGGTTTCTGGGTGGGTGCTTAACTCCTCTGCTTCATCAGAGTCTGTAGTTTGCAAAAATCATCAAATTATGTTCAGTTGTTCAAGAATTCCAGAAGATAAATCCAGTAGTCAACATCAATGGTGCTAAAAGATGCTCTGATTGTTACAAAAACTCCTCAGTGGTTTTCAGAACTCTACATTTAAAAACCTTCAGCTATGCTTTTCTGTCCCAGCATAACACCCGTTTAAAAAACACACACATGAACTCAAAAAACACGACTGCAAGTATCAGAATATTTCTTTCACCATCATTAAGAGCAGTAATAAACTAATTGGATCAGTTATTTTATATCAGAAACACAAGAAGATTGAAGTGAATGTTATGTCAGCTGGCATAACCCTAGCCCTCTAATCCAATCATGAGGCTTTGTGTTGAAGAGTAAAGGGAAAACCATTCCATAGGTATTTAGTTTTAGAAGTCTTTAGGTTTATAGTTGAATGTTGTAATAGATTAAAACCAGCTCTCTCCCACAGAGAAGGCTGTTTCTGATTTAACTGACACAGCTCATCTGTACTCCATGCATATCCTACTGTGGTTATCCACATCATAACACATTTGCAAAACACCTGGCTAATGGCTTTTGCATGCTTCAAATAAAGAATGAGCAGCTGTATCATTTTTCAACTAAATCTGGGTTATGAAGACGGTGCTCCTAGCAGAAGGTGTGGAACTCCTGCAGAAAGAGTTTTTGGGATAAATGTGGTCGTGTTAGAGCAGACTCCCAAAAATAACGACTCAGAAAACGACAGTTTGGATATGAGGAGTTCTTCCTAACAAGGACTTAATGCTGTTGTGGATGGAGTTATGCCTTTGAAATCTTTATGGTGGATTCCTTCACAGACAGATCATCTGCAGCTGGACGAGGCCTCTCTGGAGGTAACAACTCCCTATAGAAGGGAAACGTTGAGGAAAGGAATAACAGCTTCATAAAACTGGCCTCAAACTCATATCAGGATAAATAAAGCAGCAGTAACATTTATTTTTTTTGTTTTCTGGGTGGTAATGTGGACAGGAAGATGTTTTATTCCAGAAGTTTCTCAGAGGCAACACAGAAGGGTCTCTTTGTGAATGTTTGGCTGTAATTGGGCATTTCAAAAAGTGCATTCTGCAGATGCCTCAGCAGTAAGTGAGGTCTGTGTAACCCCTGGTAATTCAATTGTGCCACATGATTTCTTAGTGAGTAATCTACAAATGGGCACTCAGTGAAAACAGCTTGGCATCCAGGCGGGTCAGCGGGGTGAGGAGGAGGGAGAGAGGGATGAGAACTGGAATGGTGAGCCGGGGGAAAATGTGTTAAAGGAAAAAAAACTGGAGAAAAGTTTAAAAAGAGCAAAGAAACACAGACCTGATTCTTGTGACTTGCTGGATTTCTAAGAACTAATAAATAAAGTTTTAATTTCTTCCAGTGGTAGACGACGCTCATAATTAGACAGAAATTCATTGAATGCAAAAACAACAGATTCACAGAATTCGTTCGGGGTGGGTGGTGCTAATTTGTTCCCGCTGTTAGACGAAAATGTGCAGCTCCAAATCAGCCGGAGGAGAGGAAAGAAAGGCACAGTTTCTATAGTAACCACTCTCAGACCAAGTGGTTGCCTTTGCTCACGCTCAGTGTTGCTCTCTTTTTCTCAGTTTCTCTGGCTTGTTTTTATTTTGGTTGTAAATCAGCCACCAGCCAGCTGGGGTGCATCAATCACATGTTGCACAAGAGGAAGCATCAAGCCTCAGACAGCCAGACAGAAATCCAGACACATCGCTGGTAAAAACAACAATCTTCCAGTTGCACCAACACGGAAGCGACATAACAAAAACTATTCCTGCCCTATATTTCATATTTAATCTGCGGCACTGGAGGATTTCTTGGCCCAGTGCGCTGTGTAATCTTGTCGAGGGGCAGATGGCGCTCCCGCAGCGTCAATCAGATCTCCTGGATTGGGAGAGGAGGAGTTTTTCAGCGGCTGCCAGCCACGGTGCCAGAATCAGCAGGTCTGGCGGGCCAGTGGCAGCATCAGCAGCAGACAGTCCCATCTTTTTTTTTTTTTTTTCCAAAAGCAAAGCCAAGGCCTAGAAATGACTTTCACCACTGTGGCTGACATTGGACACAGCAGCAGACTAAGATTAGGATTAGCCTGTCTTTTTCCTTCTTACTATATTTATTAAAGGAAAAATAACTTCATATTTTGTTTTCTAAACATTTCCACTGCTGTTTTGCATTGAACCCATAAAGCGACAGTCTCCAGCCCCGTCTGACTCTGAGGGATGTTCAGGAGCAGATATTTGCCTACAGGAAATGTCATCGTTGCACAAACGTCAGCGGGTTTGGAAACACAAACACTTTCTGACTTGTCCAAAAGTGTCTTTGTGTTAATTATTAATCTGTGGATCTTATAAAAGCAGTGGTTGTTTCCAGTTTTGTGATGTTTGACAAACATGGGACGGAGGTAGGTCCATGTTCATCATCTGGAAAATATTCTGCAGCATTTCTGGTTTTTGGACTAGGTGGGTCTGTGTAATAGGCCAGCGTGCAAAGGCTTTTGTTTACAGAAAAATGGAGGCTGCCGTGAAGTTTTGACAGCTTAATTTGCATGAATGCAACTGTAGCTTTCACCACGTAAACAAGCCCACCTTCAATTACAAACCATCAGATGAAACGAGGGAGGATGTTTGATTTGAGAAGAGGATGAAAAGAGCCTCAGGAGTTCCAGAGCAGCGATGTAGACCAAGTATGAATGAATGAATGAATGAATGAATGAATGAATGAATGAATGAATGAATGGTCGAGTATTGAAAGGAGGAGGGGACAGAGAAGAAGGGGACATTCAGAGTAGCTGTTAAAAGAAATGGAGGATAAAATGAATACAGCCGAGGTTGAAGAATGTCTGCTTTTGTTTGTGGGTCGACGAGGAACCAGATGGATTCTGAAGAATCCTGAAAACGTTATAAAAGTTTCCCCCAAAGTGTTTAATGACTCACACGTGCCACAGTCGGGACGGGAATTCTGCCAAGAAGATAAAACGTACCCTGATCGGGTAACGTTTCATAGTTTTGTCTCATCTAATAGCTGAAGTTTAGTTTTTCTTTATTTCGATCATGAAACAACAAATAAAAATATAAACTAAATTCTGGCAAAAAAGATGGCAATAAAATAAAAAACACAAAAATTGAGTAACAACTCATAACACAAACGATAAATAGCAAACATCGTTGTCATAATTCCTTCATGTAGAAAAGGAGTTAAAACACAACAAGGCAGTCAGCGTCTAACAGATGAATTCAAGAATGGTCGACCAGAAATTTGAGATAAGCAGCGTGAACGTCATCAGGAGTCATTGGTTGAGGGTTTTTCTAATAACATGTTCTGGAACCAGCCAGTAGGGGGACAGTTGTTTGCTCCAGTCTCAGACTGTAAAAATGTAAATAAATGGCCGTAAAGTGGAAGTAGAAGCAGGTGGTTCCAGTTTGAAAAAGATCTTCATAAAAGGTCTCGTTCACCTAGAAACCCTAACCACTCTGAGTTTCACAGGCAGGCTGAACAGGAACATTTCAGCTGCAGAAAAGAAACAGACGGGAAAATGAGCGAGTCAGAAAAATCCAGTCTCCTCTACGTCGCTCATGGCCCCGCCCACCTTGGCTTGCTGCCCAAGAGAAGAAGATAACAGAGCACGTCTCTGCTGATAGAAGCTAACCGTTAGCAACTGTATATTGCATCTTCACGCATTATGACTAACGTTCTGCTCTTTTAGGACAAAAAGAGAATTTTAGAGGCAAATATCACCATTGTGAAAGATTTATTGACCCGTGATCAGGAAGTGGTTCTTCTATTTCTCCTTCCTCCTCGGACTCAGGATCAAATAAATACGACGGTATCTCTGAAGACATTTTGGTCTAACGTTTCAGTTATCTTAATTTTGTTAACGAAGGCAGCATAAGAGTTGAGTTTCTCTTAGCCAATCAGAGGTGATACGTTTGCATATCGTGAATAAGACCCACCCCCGCTGAAACAGGAGCGCCAGAGCTTTTTTTCCACAGAAAATGCCTCCTAAAAGAGATCACGGCAACTCAATTGAACAAAACGAATGAATGAGACAACCGGGTAATTATGAATCTGCTGCTCGTTGTGTGTGAGGCTCTTTCAGCCTGGTGCACAGATTCTGGTTATAAAAACACAACATGGCCGCACCGGTAAACAGGAGCTCATGGCTTCACTCTTCAAAGAAGGTGGAGAAACTTGGCCCAGCGTTTGTACGACCTGTGGTCCTGGCTTTAACGTTAGTGTTCTGGTTGGATTCCTAGCACTTATATTTACAGTCTCTCACATTTTTGAAAGTAAACAACTCAACTCAGTTGAGTTGAGAAAGTAAACACCTTCGTTAGAAAGCAAAACCACAAACCGATGGACACAAACAGCCCACACATTAAAAACGTTGGTGTCTTAAATGTTAACAGATCCCGTCGCCACTAAATTAACACCGACTGAACAAAATCATTCAACAGCCTCTCACACCTCTGTTCAGGCATCAGATTACTCGTCATTCAGCACAAACACATCTATGGACATCCCATAATTCTCTCTCATAACTGACACCATTAAGAAAACGATGAAACGTTTTTTAAAACCTCAGCAAGGTGAACCTCCTCAACCCGGGCTCATTCTGAACCCGTGACCACAGACCACAGCAACCCTGTAACACGGCGTGCAGACTGAAATATGAGGACGCCATCTGTGCCCCAAGCTTTACAGAAAATGGCTGCAGACTTTCCCATATGATGGAGCAGAGGAACACGCAGAGGAGAAAGACAGAGGAGGATGTGAAGAATAGCAGGGGTTGGTCGGTTAAACGTTTGCTTTGGCTGCTCCGGAACAGAGGGGCGGCGCTCTACTAGTCCCTTGACATACATCCAGAGGAGCCCCTCTGTCTTCACCATAAATCTGAATGGAGTGGGAGTTATCATGCTTTCCCCCCAGCCGTCCCCTCCTGGACTAAACCCCACATTCTTCCCAGACAGCACTTCATACAAACAAAGTAGCCCGTTCCCACTGCTCCGACATTGGGAAAGGCGATGGTTTGTCATGGAAAAATCCCGAGGCATCTCAAGAGTCCTTTAGAAGTTTTTTTTCTTTTAATTTCCCCCACACAAAGATCAGCGATGCATCAACACGTAGCTCAGTCTCAGCCGTCCCAGGAACAAACCTGCTGGACTCCATCTCCTATAGCACACCAGAGCACAACATGCAGAAATGTTGGACCTAAATGTATAATTAAGGCCCCGACTTTACACACATATAGGCTTAAATCGGGGCTTAGACTTGGAGACCGGTCGCTATAGAAAACCCTGGAAACGCATTCCACAGCTGCCTCCTCCCTCTTTTGTGCTCAGTGAAAGGAAGAGAGGTTACAGGGTTTCTCCCTTTAGGGTGCAGAGAATAATACTCGCTCTCAAGACAATGACCTCATCCCAATTCTCTTTATGCATTTCTGTGTGTGTCTGCTCGATTCGAGGTGTGTGTGTGTTCGACAATGTCAGTGAGGGAAGAAGAAGAAGAAGCAGGAAAGGTTTGGTCAAGGATGGATTATGAAGGGAAGTGGGAGGAGCTAGAGATCCTCAGGAGAGAGGTATTTCTCTCAACAGTCTGATTGGCCTCTTCAGCATCTGTCCTGCGTGGAACTGTCTGTACATGACATGGTGAGAGTCGGTGGTAATGCAAAACCCACACACAAGCAAGAGCAGGCGCAGGGAGCGGTGGGCTTCAACAGGAAATTCCTCTACAGTCTTTCTGCTGACTAAGGCCTCCGAGTGGGAACACAGAGAGAAGGAATGTAACGTATACGGTGTCTGTTATTTGGGTCCACTTAGGGCCACATGTGTGCAAACCATTAGCATCAGGATGAAAGAGAAGTGCTTTAATAGAACAAAAAAGCACATTAAAGCCACAGTAAACAACTTGCATGCGTCAAATGACTGAGTTAGGACGAGACCTTTAATTCTGTGACTGTGACCTTTTTAACAGAGAAAATCTGGATTCTATCTTAAATTCTAATGTCTTCGTGGTGTTTGTCAGGACAGTAACAGAAAAGGTTGATGATCGTGCATCTCCTGGTGTTTTATCATCTGCTCACTCATCAGCATCCTCCCTCTTGAAAAAAAACACACAAAAATAACCACACCCACCATTTTCTGCTGTGTGGGGGGGAAAACGCCCAGACAGTAGCCATCTTTACAAGCAGCATCCATGTTGCAGAGAGGCAGCATGCTGCACAGGTGTCCCTCCACTGACCTACATTCACAGTCACAAAAACAACCCCCCCCAGCACGCCTCACCAGGGCAACAAGTCAGAGGGATTCATTAGAGGCTGGCTGAGGAGCAAAATCTACAGAAATCTGAATATTTGTAGGTTCATTTAAAAAAATAGTGAGATACTTGTGGCTCATTCAAGTCTGAGATGGATGCTGCAGCGGAAAGAAAAAGGAGTGGCAGTTTGTGGCCCAGGAGCTCCAAATGGAGCAACAGCAGCCCCTGGTGGTGGGATTAGTCATCACAAATAAAGGATAAAAATCAGTTACTTCTTTGTTTGGGTTTAATCAGTAAACTGACTGATGCTTTTATAGTAATAATGAAAAAAATGTTTTAATGATTATTTCTGATTATAATCAGTTTAACGTGCAGGCTGAACATGAAAATAGTCTCCTCCACCTATCTCCTGCATTAGCTTCTGATAGAAAATAGACTCTAGGTGAAACTCTAGGATTAGAAAATCCTGACAGATCTACGTCACACTGTCACTTAACATTCATGGACTCACCCATCTTGACTCACGACGGGGAAGGCTGTTGTTGGTTTAGCGTTCAGGAAACAGCAGAGAACGTCTGGGCTAGTAGGAGCTAACCGTTAGCATTAGCAACTCCACCACACAGCAGAACTCCTCCAGGCTTGTGTTATTTGTGGAGATAAAACATCAACGTTGTAAGTCAGTGGTAGAGTCGCGTTGCCGTTTTCCTGTGTGGAGAGATGTCCAAATATCAGGAAAGGAGTCTAAATCCTGCCGTCTGAAGCTACTTTCTCCTCTACCTGACTTCTACTTCCTGAAACAAGCACACCTGAGCTTTTATTCCCCACAGTACGACATACAAAGCATTCATTCCTACTAAAGACCACTGTAAATGGATTAAATGAGTGAAACACACCTTTAATTGACCAATAATCTCATTTTAGTGGCCTGGGAGGAGTTTTGATGATTTTAGACAGCCCTGCTACCATCTAACATACATCTGCCCCAACACAAACAAAAGCAATGACATTACACAGCTGAGCTCGAATTAGCCGTTAACTTTTAGGTCGTGCAGAGCATAAATTCTATTTCTGAGAACGGAGCTTATTAAAGCCACAATCTGGAGACCTCCTAGCCTAGTGAACTAGACCAAATTCTTGCTTTGCAGAGTTTGTATATCAGAGTTTTATATATACACATATATATGATGGCTTGCCAGGCTAGAGACTTCCCCCTTTCAGGAATGATTTATGACTTTTTAGAAATCCGTAAAAGTGACAGGCTAATAAAAAACTCTGGGTAGTAGCTTTGAGGAAACCATTTTTACACAAAAACCACTTCAAACTTACTGGAAAACAGCTGAAAACGGTCATTTGTACTGGGCTCCATGTTTGCTTTTTGCAAAATGACTAAAGTGGTTTTACAGTGTAGACGGGTTAAAATCCAGGATCACGCTGAAATACAAACACAAACCCTATTAGCCATGAATATTTTAATGATTATGACCATTTGAGAAATATAGTGACATACTTGACATTCAAATAAAATAAAAGAAACTGAGCTTTAGGTGTGCAGAGCAGCTGTGGTTAGCTGGGAAACAGAAGGAAATACGCCGCTGAAAATTACAAACATGCAACAGCCAGAAACATACAACTCAACAGGAATCATCTGCACAATGTTTTGCATAACATTATTGCACAGACATGCAATCAAAGCACGTAATTACAATAATTAAGCGTTTCTTTTAGTATAAATATGACACCTCTAGGCTGAAGTTTCTCAGATACAGGACAGGTGGTGGTGGAGCGTGCCCAAACGGGTCCACTTGGCACACTATTTATTAAAACTCTTCTAACCGACAGAGAAACTTAAAATGTCACAGTTTTGTCATTTCTCTAAAACAAGAGATGCTACTCTCACATTTAAGCTCAAGAGTCAGATCCCAGCGTGAACTCTTCACCAATCAAACGTGACCAACAAAGTTCCCTCGTCCCAAACAAGACGACCCTTTTATCTACGAGGGATGAAAGCTTAGGACAGCACTGGTGTTTTTAAAGGCCTACAGAGTTAAGAGGAATCCAAAATGAAAAGTAAATAAAGGCCATTCTGTTTCATTTTGAAGACTCTCCTGCGTGATGAAGATGAGGGATGAAGAGGGGAGGGGACAAATGGAACGCTGAAGAGCCACTTCCATCTTTAGAAAAGGGACAAGCAGCATTACAGTTTATGGCAAATCTGCAGTCGTCAACCTCATCGTCAACATTTGCAACATCTGACGTATTTAATGACATTAAAACAAAGAGTTAAATCAGCTCCTCTCCTGCTGAACATTCTGACTCGTGTCCTTCAGGTTCTCACGTCAGAGTGACTGCTACTGGTCGTCTACTAGTGCTGATCGTTGCCCTCGCCGTGGGTTTCTGCGCCGACCCGACTCTAAACGTACTGCCTCGGTCGTCCCGTTGCTGCTCAACAGGTTTACCAACAACAGCCAGAAAATCCCTACTGACAATCATGACATGAGTGGACAAAGAGTTAAAACACGACAAGCATGGTTCATCTGCCGAGAACTAGCTTTAATAGCAAGAGAAAGTTTGTGTGTGAAGCTCTCAGGCCCAGTTCTCCCAGTCCTCGTCCAGCTGGAAACAAAAGACAAAGGGTTAATAAACCAGCCCTGAACTCAGAACGGTCGTCCTTTCAACAAACACCCACCTCTCCAGAATCGTCTATTTTAGAGAGAGCCATCTGGACCTCTTCTTCCGTCATGTCCAGGTCGAAATCTTTCTCCCAGTCCTCGCTCACGTCCGTACTGGAGCCTGTGGGAAGACAACATGGAGATGAGTGTTCTCACATCCGTGTTTCAGCAGCGAGACTGAAAAACCTCACGGTTCGTACCTTTCTTGCCGTTGTTTGAGGGCGTGGACTTCCCGCTGTCAGAGTTCAGCTCAAACACTCTCAGGTCTTGTGGGCCTTCTTCTTTAGCGGTCTCTGGTTGTTTAGGGGCGGAGACTCGCAGCGACGCCCCACCTGGTGGGACGTCTTTCTGTGTTCCAGCTTCCACTTGAACTTCAGGAGGTAAGTCACTCTTTTTGGGACGCCGCTCATCCTCCAAGGTGGTTTCTGTTAGTTTCTGGGCGAGCTCGACAGCAGCGGGTGGAGGCTGCATTTCCACCTGCGTCGGCAGGCTGACGCTGTCGCTGCTGACCGAGAGGGTGGCGTCACGCTCCTCGTTAGGCGACAGAACGGGGCTCAGCAGGGCGGCCTCTGTCGGAGCTCTGGAGCCGCTGTCCGACGGGGGCGTCAAGTTCAGCTGAGACGACGGCGTGGCACCGAGGAAGTCATCTGGAAGCAACAGCAGAAGGTAAGAGGCGGGTTTAAGGTGTGGCCGACTGATTTAAACCTTTAGCTGTTAGCGCACCCTCCTCTTCCTCCTCCCAGCCCAGGGTCTCTGTGTGAGCGCTCTGCTCCGCCCTCTGCTTCAGGGCCACTCTCCTCGCCTCCTCCTAGAAACACCACAGAAAAACGGGATTTCACCGTCTTGTTCCACATTCGGATCCTCTTGAACGAATCATTGAAAACTAAACTTTTGCAGTTTGTGCTGCAGATAAAATAGTTTCAGACTACATCTGTACTGCACCCGTTCATCATTACATTTGTAGTTCCCCAACCCTGTAAATACTCTTTAATCACATATTATTTTAGGTTTTATTTCTATATTTTAATTACTTTGAATTGGAAGTGTCATGCGTTCTTGCTGCTCACTTATTCTTTGTTGTGAATTAATCTCTGCTCTCCTCATTGAGGGGCAATAAAACCACTTTCTATTTTCTTTATTATGATGCCTTAAATGACAATTATAATGAAACAGCAGCGTCGCTGTTTGTAGAATATGAGCTAAATATGTCGATGCAATTCTAAAATAAAACCACTGATCAGACACAAATGTCGTTCTGGAGTCACTTAATTCATGAACACCAGATTACAGCTTTCTAAAGAACCATCACAGTTAAATATTCCCTCTTTATAAAATCAAATATCATGCATTATCTTTTTAATTAATAAGAAAAATCCCCATATTCAGCTTAGTTGTAAACAGAAACCCTGGCCAGCAGGGGGCACCCAACCCAACCCAGCATGCTGGTTTGATCTGAAACTGTACCTGACTCAGCTGGAAGACTTTGTAAAAATACCTCTGCCAGAATTCTGAATGAGAAACGGCAGCCGGCACCTGCAGAAAACAGAAAACCATCTTATCTGAAGAAACGGGAACGTTCACGCAGATAAAACCACTGAGAACAACGTCAGGCGATACCATTTTGGTGTAGAGCGCTCGTATAGACGGACTGTTGACCAGGAGCTCTGAGATTTCTCCTTTTTTATCTTCCAGACTAAAACCAGACAGCCAGGTGTCGAACTGCTCAGGAGGACCTGCGTAGAAAACATAAATCCACTAATCTGTTACTGAGACGATAAATTAGCCAGCTAAATAAAAACCTTAAAGGAACGTCTTCAAAACAAAACACTGCATGCATTAAGTTTAACATGTGAAGATTCTTACCATCAGGCTCATTGCAGTAGGTAGCAGGGTCAGCTTGTAAACCATAGAGGCGTGCCTGCAGAGTAAAATAACAACAATTTTATATAAAAGATTTTACTTTTAGATCAAATCTGGACCAAATGACAACCAGACACGGTCTGAAGAAACACACCGTCAACCTAAAAGAGCCCCGGTTAACTTCAGCAGCAGCAAAACGACTCTGCTACGTTCCTCTATGAATATGATGAATATGGCGACACACGTGAGTCAACAGTGACTGTTAGCTATGGCAAGTGGCTGATCTCCTAGAAGTACCTGCTGAGGCAAGACTTTAGGAGGCTTCATATCTTTTTATTGGCCTGTTTCACTGAACCACATCCCTGAGAGAACGATCCAATCACCCGACAGCAGAAATGAAACGAAAATACAAGTAAAAATAAAAAAACGAGCCTCCGGGGCATCGTTTCTTTACTGCAGCAGCACAGTAACTCTCCAACTAGTTTTTCCTGCTGAAAATGAAAGCTACAACTCTGTGTGGACAGATAGAACAAGCTGCTCGTGAGAAATAAACACAGGATCTCCAGATACAATAAACTCAAATAAAGTGATGCAAACTGCTGATATGGTTCAAATCCAGAGCGAGCATCCAGCAGCTGACTCAGACCCTCAAGGTTTCAGGTCATGTGACATCATTAAGTTCTGTAGCCCAACCAACACAAAACCAGTCATCACTTCTATGAGAGCATGACAACAAAAGAGCTTCTTGCTTCCTTTAAAGCCACATTTCCATGAGACTCGTTGTTTTCTTAGTAGAAAAGGGCGGGTGTAATTGCCCGTTCCTTTTTATTGTTTTACAAATGGCGATGCTAAATTCATGAGGCTGCTATGTCTACTTAGGTACAGTATCTCTTAGAATGGTTGCAATTCCACAAAAATAAACATCCACCCAGCAGCTGAATGCAGAGAAATCAGATTTCAGACACATTTTCCATTCTTACAATCATCTTTCTTGTCTTCAGATATGATCTTTCTCATCTTACGTTGCTTTCATGCGATTTCTTATTCTGTAGCTTAGCAGACTTGTTAGTCATTAAAACGTTTTTGTCTCTAAATGATCAATTTCAGCTATTTTGTCCCCACCTTAGAGCTGTCGTAGACCTCTGTGGTTCCTGCTGGCGTGGCCACTAATGTGATTACATCACAATCGATGGTTTTATCCGGAGGCGGTGCAAGAGTGTCTGTTATCACTCCCAAGAAACTAGAAAGGCTCTTTTTCACCTTTTCTGTCGTCTCAGAAGACCCTTCCACCTGCAAATGAGAAGAAATACAAACAGAGTCTCAATAAACAGTGAATCAACGCTGGAGAGGCTGTGTGGGAGAGATTCAATACAACAATAACCTTAGATTGAGACTTACAGCGAGTTTGTTCTTGACAGCATTGGCTGTAGCCACGATCGAGCAGGCCGTGTCATGCTGCACCACGGTGGAGAACTCCGTCAGGTCTCGTTTCAGGAACTCTAAGGCCTCAGACGACTGGAGAGTTGGATAAAGAAGATCAAACGTCTGATAAGATCTTTATTATCTCAATAAGGAAATGATTGTTTCAGAAAAAGAATGTCAAGAAAACAGAGAATTTGAGGAGGTGCCAAAACTCCCAAACTGTGACACAACTTTTATTTTTAGTCTAATTTGTGAGGAAGACAAAGGAAAAATGTTATAAAACTGAGGTAATAAAATACAGTTCATTAACTTAACTAGCATTAAATTAACGGTTTTAGTTCAATTAAGTTTGTTACGTGATTTATGAGTTACTAATTATATTTTTGTTTACATGATGTGACATTAATATTCAACACTGACAACACATGTATGTTTCCGTCTCTTATTTCCTGGTTTTATCCAGAAAGAGCAGCAGCACTGATCACTTTCATTACCTTGTCTTTGACGGCCTGGAAGCTCTGCTGCAACCAGCCTCCCCACCAGCCTTCTCTGTGTTCAACAAACATTAAAACGTTATTTTAGTACCAGACAAACACCAAAGTTGGGCTTCTGGTGAGACGTGTTGACTCAAACTGAAGACATTATCAGCGTTTATGATCATCACACAGCCGAGCGAGATAGCGTGTTAGCTAACGTCAGCTGGCAGAAACACAACATCCATTACCGACAGAAAAAAGTCATAAACGCCAAATAACGAAGCTTAAAGTGTAAACTACAAACACACAAACCCTGTGTGTTCTTACTTCTGGGTTTACAGAGGCTGTAACGCAGCTAAACGAGCTAACTTATTGATACCAATGCTATGTTTTTGTAAACAAATCCACTTCCTGAAGTCGTTCCGAGAGCTGCGGAGCGCTGCAGTTACAACAAGACTAGCCCACAAACGGTCACTAGATGCGCAACATCGTTACGAACACGTCATATGTTGGAAATCGCTGCTATTTGATAGATTAAAAATGAAAAAAACCTCAAATTAATTTCTCTCTCACCCTTCAGCCATCTTCACACGATGACATCATCTGTATTTGGTGGACTAGCTTCTTCTTCGTTGGTTTAATAAGAGTAGGCGAGGTCGTAGTAGCGCCACCAACTGGGCTGGAGAGAGAGGCTGAAATTTAAAATAAATTCTTAATATTTTGTTGACTTGAGATTTTTTTTCAGGTAAAGTCTTTGAAATTAAAATTGCCTTCATGTTCTTGACATTCAGTATCAGATAGAACATACATTCTAAAGCTTTACGTTCAAAAGAAATTCCCAATTCCCTGTGGTATGATTGCCTACTGTAAACAATGTGTTATTTACATCTTTAAACCAAAAACAAAATCTAGATTTAATTGTTTCTTTCTTTCTTTTGCCTTTGTCCTTCCACTACCTTCCACAGATTTCTCCAACCATTCGACCTTTTTTCATGCTACACCTTTGTTTCATATTGAACTTGTTTAGATTACAAATTTTAGTTTTATTTTCTGAAGGAAAACAATACTTACGTTTATTTTTTGTACATAAAAATGTGAAAAATCTCAAGTTAAAATTGTTAATAGTAAACACTTCCTGTAAATTCTTTCAAAATAAAATGCTACAGCGTTTTTGCGTTAGCTACAGGGTCTCGATCACAGTCTAACAGTTTTTTTCTCTTTTCATTTAGTTTAAAACACATTTCAAATTATATTTATGTAACAGTGTTAAACATAATGGTTGTGTGCAGTGGCGGACTGGCCCTCAGGAGCACCAAGACGCGAATCTTTCCTGTATTATTTAGGTCAGCTGGCTGGAACTCACCACAACTCAACCCTTTGTCTGGCTTTCGAGATAAAGGATTTTCCGCCCTCTAGCGGACAAAATATGATACTGCAGGCAGTGTTCATAAAGTTAAACAAGACAACACTCACCAGAACTTCCTGTAGGTTCCTTCAAAATAAAACTTACCAGTTAAAATTACTACGGTTTTAAAACGAGTGTCAACAGCATAGTTTGTCTAAATATAGGGAAAGCAAGAACGTCTTCACTTAAACAAACTATTTAACTACTGAAACTCAACAAATATATTTTATTTATCTGTGTTCAACAAGATTAAATCAATGAGCTAAAACAGGAAGTACTAGCAGCTAGCTAACAGCGCTACAAACATATCAGATCATACGCCCTCTAGTGGCTAAAAGGCGAAACTAAATCCACGGTACACTTATAGGGATTTTACTCTTAATAAATTGAATTTAGTTATTTAAAGATAATATAAATTATGTTTTTTTTTTTGTTTTTTTTTTTTTTTTTACAAAATGTTACCAGCATACGTTTATAGTTTTTAATCAAACATGTCAGATATAAAACTATTAGATCTAAATCCTTTAATGCCTGGCTTTCGAGATAAAGGATTTTTCGCCCTCTAGCGGACAAAATCTGATACTGCAGGCAGTGTTCATAAAGCTGAACAAGACAAAACTGACCAGCACTTCCTATAAATTCCTTCAAAATTAAACTTTCCACGTAAAAATTACTGCGGTTTTAAAACGAGTGTCAACAGCATATTTAGTCTAAATAACGAGAAAGCAAGAACGTCTTCACTTAAACAAACCACTTAACTACTGAAACTCAATACATCTATTTTATTCATCTGTGTTCAACAAGATTAAATCAATGAGCTAAAACAGGAAGTACTAGCAGCTAGCTAACAGCGCTACAAACATATCAGATCAGATGCCCTCTAGTGGTTAAAAGGCGAAACTAAATCCACGGTACACTTAGAGGGATTTTACTCTTAATAAATTGAATTAAGTTATTTATAGATCATACAAATTATGTTTTTTACAAAATGTTACCAGCATACGTTTATAGTTTTTAATCAAACATGTCAGATATAAAACTATTAGATCTAAATCCTTTAATGCCTGGCTTTCGAGATAAAGGATTTTCCGCCCTCTAGCGGACAAAATCTGATACTGCAGGCAGTGTTCATAAAGCTAAACTAGACAACACTCACCAGAACTTCCTGTAGGTGCCTTCAAAATAAAACTTACCAGTTAAAATTACTACGGTTTTAAACGAGTGTCACTGTCAACAGCATAGTTTGTCTAAATATAGGGAAAGCAAGAACGTCTTCACTTAAACAAACTATTTAACTACTGAAACTCAACAAATCTATTTTATTTATCTGTGTTCAACAAGATTAAATCAATGAGCTAAAACAGGAAGTACTAGCAGCTAGCTAACAGCGCTACAAACATATCAGATCAGATGCCCTCTAGTGGCTAAAAGGCGAAACTAAATCCACGGTACACTTAGAGGGATTTTACTCTTAATAAATTGAATTAAGTTATTTATAGATCATATAAATTATGTTTTTTACAAAATGTTACCAGCATACGTTTATAGTTTTTAATCAAACATGTCAGATATAAAACTATTAGATCTAAATCCTTTAATGCCTGGCTTTCGAGATAAAGGATTTTTCCGCCCTCTAGCGGACAAAATGTGATACTGCAGGCAGTGTTCATAAAGCTGAACAAGACAAAACTGACCAGCACTTCCTATAAATTCCTTCAAAATTAAACTTTCCACGTAAAAATTACTGCGGTTTTAAAACGAGTGTCAACAGCATATTTAGTCTAAATAACGAGAAAGCAAGAACGTCTTCACTTAAACAAACCACTTAACTACTGAAACTCAATACATCTATTTTATTCATCTGTGTTCAACAAGATTAAATCAATGAGCTAAAACAGGAAGTACTAGCAGCTAGCTAACAGCGCTACAAACATATCAGATCATACGCCCTCTAGTGGCTAAAAGGCGAAACTAAATCCACGGTACACTTAGAGGGATTTTACTCTTAATAAATTGAATTAAGTTATTTATAGATCATATAAATTATGTTTTTTACAAAATGTTACCAGCATACGTTTATAGTTTTTAATCAAACATGTCAGATATAAAACTATTAGATCTAAATCCTTTAATGCCTGGCTTTCGAGATAAAGGATTTTTCCGCCCTCTAGCGGACATAATGTGATACTGCAGGCAGTGTTCATAAAGCTAAACTAGACAAAACTGACCAGCACTTCCTGTAAATTCCTTCAAAATAACACTTACTACTTAAAAATTACTACGGTTTTAAAACGAGTGTCAACAGCATATTTAGTCTAAATATCGGGAAAGCAAGAACGTCTTCACTTAAACAAACTATTTAACCACTGAAACTCAACAAATCTATTTTATTTATCTGTGTTCAACAAGATTAAATCAATGAGCTAAAACAGGAAGTACTAGCAGCTAGCTAACAGCGCTACAAACATATCAGATCAGATGCCCTCTAGTGGCTAAAAGGCGAAACTAAATCCACGGTACACTTAGAGGGATTTTACTCTTAATAAATTGAATTAAGTTATTTATAGATCATATAAATTATGTTTTTTACAAAATGTTACCAGCATACGTTTATAGTTTTTAATCAAACATGTCAGATATAAAACTATTAGATCTAAATCCTTTAATGCCTGGCTTTCGAGATAAAGGATTTTTCCGCCCTCTAGCGGACAAAATCTGATACTGCAGGCAGTGTTCATAAAGCTGAACAAGACAAAACTGACCAGCACTTCCTATAAATTCCTTCAAAATTAAACTTTCCACGTAAAAATTACTGCGGTTTTAAAACGAGTGTCAACAGCATATTTAGTCTAAATAACGAGAAAGCAAGAACTTCTTCACTTAAACAAACAACTTAACCAGTGAAACTCAATAAATCTTTTTTATTAATTTGTGTTCAACAAGATTAAATCAATGAGCTAAAGCAGGAAGTCCTAGCAGCTAGCTAACAGCGCTACAAACATATTAGATCATACGCCCTCTAGTGGCAAAAAGGCGAAACTAAATCCACAGGAAACAGGGATTTTACTCTTACAAAATTAAATTAAGTTAATAATGGGTATTATAATATAAATATCTTTATTTACAAATTTTTACCAGCATACGTTTATAGTTTCTAATCAACCATGTCAGGTAAAAAACTATTAGATTTTAGTTCAAGGACCAATAAATACCCAACTACATTTAATAAACACACTCAGACACTGATACTGACATTGGATTTAAATTAAAATAAAATACAATCAAAACAATTTGGTAAAAAAGCTACTGAAAAACTGAGTAAATGTTTGATCACAACAGTTGATTTAATTTGTTAAACTTGTTTAATCAGATAAATGAAATTTTTAAATGATATGCAAAATATATTGTTACATAGTTTAAAGGGAAAACATGAAGATCAGTAAAGGGTAATATAACTACATTTTAAAATAACAAATGAAGATAGAAGGACCACATTTCCAAATCACTCTTATTCACAATAAAGCTTTATTAACCATCCAGTAGATAATATATTTATGTTAGAGCGGTCCAACTGACAGCATTTAACCCTGAACGTAATATTAGCTAAATCTATTTGTCCACCCGTGTGCTGTAAGCTCACTAATTTCAAAGACATAATGTGACACGACTGTTCTGCACTGAAAATAAATGTAATATTCAAGTACATGAAAAGAAACGTTTTTTTCCCCACATTTTATCAATTTCTTTGACATGTTTTGCTCATAATTAATTAACATTGTGTTTTTTTACATAGCAAACTGTGATTACAGCATCCATTTTGCCTCTGAAAAATTAAATCTGCCTTGATATCATTCAACAAGGTGTTGTAAACAGTCCTCAGGGTTTCTGGTCCCCATCAGCATGACAGCATCAGCTCCATCCATGATGAGAACCTCCCGTTCCACCCCATCCCAAAGGTTCTGGACTGGACTGAGATCTGCTGACTGTGGAGGCCGTTGGAATAGAAACCAGAGATGATCTGAGCTTTGTGACATGGTGCATGATCCTGCTGCAAGGAGCCCTCAGAAGATGGGTCCATGTGGTCATAAAGGGTCAGCAACAATACTCAGGTAGGCTGTGGTGTTTAAACCAGGCTCAGGTGGTACTGAGGTATCCAAAACGAGCCAAAAATGTCTCCTACACCACCATTACACCAGCAGCAGCCTGAAATGGCAGGATAAATCCATGCTCCCATGTTGCTGGCACCAAATTCTGATCCAACCATCTGAATGTTGAGGCTGAAATCCAGACTCATCAGACCAGGAAGCATTTTTCCAGACTCTAACTGTGCATTTTCCTCTTCTTAAGTGACAAGAGTGACACTTGGTGTGGTCCTCTGCTGCTGGAGCCCATCTGCTACATCTTGATGCTGAATGCATTAAGTTGCAGCCATCTGATTGGCTGATCAGCTGTTTGTGTTTGCAAGCCCTTGAGCCCTTAAAACAGTGGCTGTTAAGTACACGATGCTTTAGTAATCACAAGATCTAAACTTTACCTCTTCTCTAGTTTTGTCTGACTAGATCTCACTAAAAAAGAATACTTGATTTAGTCACGAGTGAAGAAAAGAACTGTTTCAAACCTTCCTCAAGAAAATAATAACATCTTAAAGACATGCAAATGCTTTGTTGTTTAATTACAACCAATTTAACCAATAGGCTGCATATACAAGCAAGCAAATGTACCAAGACCAAAGCTTTTCTTCTTGAGTCATTATGTCAACTAATCAGCGTTTAGCAATTCCAGCCTGAACCCCATCATCAGCTTCCCCCTCCTCCTCCTCCTCTCTGTACATCTGTGGACGTGCATGTTGATATGTTGGGTATGCGTGTTGACCCCAAGCAGCTGTGCTTTCTCCTCATCAGTATTCTGGGCGGAAGAAGAAGAAAGGGGGAGGGGGGGGCTTAATTGAGCACAAAATGAATAAAAACAGGCAACAAGCCTCTGGAAGTGTGTCCTCCCTTAATTGAAGTTCCCCTCTCTCCAGACGCTGCACAATGCGTGCGTATGTCCTCCAATATGTCTCCCCATCCAGCCCCTCAATCCACTTAATTGGGTCTTTCAGGCCTCTAATTAACTCTGTCAGTGCAGGTTGGGTCGAGCCAAGTTGGGATAAAAAGTCCTCCATTGATCAGTTTCTGAAGCAGTTAACATCCCCATCTGTCTACATGGCTGTTATTTCAACAAAAGACTAATGTGTAATTCTCTTTGTTGTTTTAGATATTTGCATATCAGCTCAGATAACGCTGACATGCATCAATATATCTATAAATATACATCTATGTTTATAGATATATCTCTAGCTATCTAGCTCTGTGCACACAATTCAACTGATTTTCATTGTTAGATCTTTGGATAGCCAGACTCTGTTCATCCTTGGATAATTCAGGCTTCTGATCACATTTTTTCAAACTTTTTTGTAATCAGTTGATTCAACAATATTGGACACTTTTGATAAAGTTGATCTGAATGAAGAAAGAAATGTTTAATTACTCTTAATAAAAATCACAACGTAGTTCCAAAGGCTCCGACTAGCTCCAGTTCAAACAGCATGTTTGGTTTTCTAATTGTCTAAATTAGATAGTAATACACACGGGCCTGAAGTGGTGACACCCCTATAGGTGAACACTTGTCACATGATGCCAAAAATGAATAAATGTGTTTGATTTGTTAATTGTTTCTAACTTTCTGACTCAAACCAGCGGTGCAGCTGCTGGTTAGCGTACGCTAAAGACCGCGGTGATGACAGCAGAGGCCGACCACAGAGGACATGCCCATATTGTATGATTTAAGGAGCATATCCATTACACACACACATACACACACACACACACACACACACACACACACACACACACACACACACACACACACACACACACACACACATGCAGACTCTCCAGACCGCCGATGCCACGTTGTGGATTAACGCCATCTGGTGCCAATCAGGAAACACCAGCTTTTGCACAAGTCAGTGTCTCTAATTATCTACCTCGAGCAAAAGGAGGCAGATCCCCGCTAATCTCCTCAATGTGTTCTGCTTCCCATTCCCACCTGTGCCCCCAGTAAAGGGGGGGTATGTGGGAGGACTGGGGTCTCTGTGTCGAGGGACCAGGGACCAGGTGATGCCGCAGCGCCGGTCCCCACGACAGAAGCTCCAGCGCTGGGTTTGGCTGGCAGCTGCCTCCCCCCACTGAGACGTCCCACAGCTGACAATTCCCCGGCGCTGACAGGAGCTCTTTACAGTGTCAATAGCCTCATATATTAGAGCTAACCGCCTTTGTGGTGAGCGAGGGTGTCAGGCCTTTTGGCCCGACAGCGCTTGTTACCATGATGAAATGTAGATTGAATGGAGGGGGTCTGTGTCCCAGGCACGAGAGCTTTGACTCCCCCTGCCTTTGTGTCCCACGCATGGCCATTGTTCAGACCCCTTCAGTGCTCCGACAAGGAGGAGGTGGGTGAGAATGAGTTACATCTCTTCATTCTCCCCCTGATCTCCAACTCATCTGTCAGGCGTGGGAGGAGAAGCGTGTATTTTACACGCTTGATTTGTTGCTAAGTGAAGGCCAGCCATAGCTGGGTTGTTTGACTAAATCACGTTCATGGTACTCAGTGTGCATTGTTTACATAGAGTCATGTTTTATGGCTTTTTCAGCATCTATAGAAGAAATTTGGCTTTTTTATCTCTAATGGAAACAAACGTGGACTCAAAGTTCAGATGATCTGTGGAAAACTCGTTTGAAACACTAAAATGAAAACTTGCCCTCTCCTTTAATTTTGTCCTTTGTATGCCTACATCCATAATCATATGAGACAGTGACAAATGGCCGGCCTACAGCTGAGGACATGGTTGTGTCCCTCGCCCGCGTCTGACAAAAGTGACGCGCCGTCCTGGCGCCTGTGTCGTCCTTTCATCTCCTACACCCTGTTGAGGTGAAGATTGATGGTCCCCTGGCTCAAGAGCACCACATTCAGCTTCTGCTGCTGCATTGTCTCACCCTCCTGTTCCTGTTTTAGCTCTTTAGAGGTCCCTGTGTCCGAGGCTGGTTCTCAACAAATGACACTTTCCTGCAAACGCCCATTTCAGGACACCTTCCTCGGCCGCCGGAGCTCTGATGAAAGAATCGACACTCATGCAGAGAACTTTTGCAGATATTTTCTGTCTAATTCTTTTTGCTTATTTAACTGCACTCAGGATAAATGACCTGACATCCACATTTAAAAAAGGAAGAAAGAAAACAAATATGTTTCAAAATGTATTTTAATGTAGGAAAATAGAAATCCTGCACCAATTCAAACATCTGTTCTTAAAAACATCTGATAAATTACAGACTTTGCTGCTCCGATAAAAACAATCTACAGTGCATTCAGAATCTTGTATCAGAAAAACAGATGAGACAAATAGCAGCAGTTCGTATTCACAAAATGTACAAGTTCTGCACCAGCACCAGTCATTAGTCCTTTAATCTTTAAGCTGTTTGACTCGCAGCAGAAATCCAACAGCAGTCAGTCTGTTTTGAGAATGTTCTGCTCATTTGCTCATGGACAAGCTGTGTAATGTGGAGGTGGCCGTGGGCAGAGGCTGGCAGAGAGTACACGGGCAGGGCATGCCGGGGAAGTGCCTGTAGGAGCCGCCCAGGTGGAGCGGCTCCTTCAGAAGGCCCTGAACTGGAGCATGGAAGCCCAGGAAGCTGGCTGATGGAGGGGAGTGAGGAGCTGGAGCTGAAGAGGGAGAAGAAGAGTGATGCTGCAGAGCTGTAGGCGTGCTGCCCACCAGGGAGTGCAGCGACTGAGCCAGAGGATGGAGAGGGAGGTGGGCTGATGTGGCTGCAGGAGTAATGCTGTGGTGGGCTGAGGAGCGGCTCTGGGCAACGGCGCTGCTGCTGTAAACATCCCCGACCAGTTTCTTCATCTCCTCCAAGGAGCTGGACAGCATCAGGATGTAATTGCGAGCCAACAGCAAGGTGGAGATTTTTGAAAGTTTCCTAACAGAAGGTCCGTGAGCGTACGGCATGACCTCCCTCAGGCCGTCCATGGCCTGGTTCAGGTCATGCATCCTCTTCCTCTCTCGACTGTTGACTTTGAGCCTCAGGTCTTGCATCTCCTCCTTGCTGAGCTCAGACCTGTTTTTGGTCTTCCCACCTCCGCTGCAGCACTCCATTCCGCTTTCGCCGGCGCGGTGTCGGTTCTCCTGGCAGTATTTCTGGAACATCTTATTGGAGAAGAAACTCCCAGCAGAGTCATCCACCACCAGGTCTGGAGACGAGGAGCGGCTGCAGATGGAGCTAGTGTCTGAATCCATCTTGGTGGATAATTTAGGCAAAGTTTCCAAAAACTGCAACAACTCTTGAACTCAGAAGACTTGAGACTAAACGCTGAGGTGTTGAAGTTTCTAAAGAGCGCTGCTCGGTCTGATGTCCACAGCAGTGAGAGTGGTTAAATCTGTCACCCCATGGGCCTGTTGGTGTGCATTTATATTCCGGACACAACAAAGGAACAATAAGCTGCATAATGAGACACTTTGGGCCACAACCAATTGCAGAAGGGACACACTTTCACCCCCCCAACACCTCCTTCTTGCAGCCCCCACTTCACCTTCCCACACCCCTTTAACTAAGCCGATGAATCCCCTACATATTAACCAAGAAGGGGTTTGTTCTCATGTTGTGTTAAGCCGAACACACAAGACTCAAACATAAGTGCACGAAAACTTCAACAACTATGATAAAAATAAACCAAATCTGTTTTTTAGAAAAGTGAGAGTTTTAACCTGAGAGCTCAACAGGCCACCATTTTTATGACCTTCCTCCATGACGCCAGATAGACGATGCCTTCAAGGCCTTATTTACATCTGGTATCCATGGAGAAAGGTCTTTGGCACCATATGAGGCACTTAAACACATAAAGAGCAGCGTTAATGGCAGACTAGGTACAATTCGACCAGGAGCTTAAAACAAAAAGGGTCAAATAAATTCAACTGTGAAATTACATCACTATCACTGGAGGGGGGGGGGGTAGTTAGAAAGATGCTAAACAAGTTCCAACGGCATTATTCTCTCCTAATTTGATTGTAAACCTTGTGACTCTTGTAATAGTTTAGTCTGGACTAGCTTTAGCCGATGAGGAGACACCAGACCCGTCCTGAATCTGAGGAAAACAAAGATGCAGTTTTAGTTTCCGTTAAATTTGGACAGCCTTGTTGCTTTGCTGTGACGTAACCGGCCTTAGAATATGTACTCGGAAGGATGCTGCCCGTGGATTTGGACACAACTTTTATTCAGTTGTTGTGACTTCAGGGAGTAGCTGAAGCAAATCTATGAAACGTTACCCAGGCACACGTTAAATAACCGAGGAAAAACTGGTGCCAGCTTGCACAAAAAGCTCATAGATTTCTCCTCTGATGTGTAAACATGTGTGTGTGTGTGTGTGTGTGTGTGTGTGTGTGATCTCAAAGCAAGAAGTTCTTCTAAATCGATTCCACTCATGGACTTAAAAGGAGCCCCCAGGACCCCCCAGCTCTGATCCATCGGGGGGGCCCACAGGGCGAGGAGACTCAGCCAATATTCCGCGATGTTCTAATTGGGGGAACCTTGAGAGCTAACACAAGCCAGTTATTTGGAGCATATGGATTTTCCCATTGCTGGGCTGGGAGCCAACATGGCGGCAGGATTCTTCTTCGTTAGTTAATTGGGTCAGATTCTAATTAACGATGTTGGACACAAAGGTCCAGTTTTCCAGAGCATCTAATGGTGTTGTGATTTCACTCCTAAAGGGAAAAAAACAGAATATAAACTATATATATATATATCTATATATCTATATCTATCTATCTATATATATATATATATATATATATATATATATATATATATATATATATATATATATATATATATATATATATATATATATATATATATATATATATATATATATATATATATATATATAGATATACTGGTGTCTGCAGATGAAATCTGGATGAAAATAAAAAAATGAGTTGTTGGGTATCAGTAAAAGTACAATCACTGTGTCTAGGGCTTTAACCGGGCTCTAGCTAATGGAATGTTATCAGGTCTCCTCCATTTTTATTCATCTGAGCCAAATAAATCCTGTTCTCCCATTTTTATTCATGTGTTTGTGTAGGCAACGGGCCACACAGAGAGACACAAGGCTCTCTGAGCTTTGGACTTTGCAAGAGAATCAACCTTCCATGTTTCCATCTAATCCCTCAGATTTTGACCCTGCATTAGTGTGTTTGACTTTCTTCTCTAGGTGCCACCTTTCAGGACCAAGTCTCATCTTTAAGACATCCTACTTCTAAGGCCTTAGAGACCCCCTTTCTGCTGCCTCATGGGGTGCACTCCAGTGAAAGTGCTCAGGTGACCAGAAAATGAGAGCATTATCACAGGCATATGCTTGTAGTGACAGAGGATCAGGCCAGATTAGGGCCTATCATGGCTCAATAAAGCCCTAAGCTGGAGAGCAAACCTGGGCTGTGTACCATAAGGCCTCCTTCACTCTCTGCTGGTCATTGTTTAACGGGATCAGTAGTTCGACCTTCTGCACACACACACACACACACACACACACACACACACACACACACACACACACACACACACACACACACACACACACACACACACACACACACACACACACACACACACACACACACGCGCGCGCGCGCGTTATCTGTGCTTTATCTGTGGATCTTTGCAGGGTTTTTCTGGGGAAAGAGAACTAAAATTGAGTGTTTGTGAGACCAGGGAGTTCTGCTCTTTGTTGTCACAAACTGCTCAGTGATTTATTCATTTACACTGCCTGAAACAACGGCATTATCTCAGCCACGACAAAAAGACACAAAGCCGGTATGAAAATCCCCTAGGATGTTTATGAGTCACTAAAGACTCCAATAACTTTCCCCTTCATCTTTAAGGGGCCGTGGATGATTTCATGCTGTGGAAGGCTGCAGGGCAAGGGGAGTCAGGAGGAGGCGTCCAGAAGCAGGAGGATGAAAGGAGTCCAGGAGCTGAATGGGGCTCGGTCAGCAGGCCGTCCCATACACTGGCCTGCTCCATGCTGCTAGAACTTCATAAATTACCCCACAATTACCCCAGGGGGCAAACTCCGAGGTAAGGACAGACAGCCCAAAGGGGTTGAGAGTGAAAGGGGCCAGAGGAGGACCAGTTGCAGAGCAGACCGTCATCGGGAAGTGAAGGAACCTGGTCCAGATGTTGGCCTTCAGGTTGGTGGAAGCCAAATGGTGACGGCTTCATCATCACCATCAGAGTACTAAAAAATCTTTAAAAAACATCAAAATCAGATGAGAGAGAAAATTCAAGTACTCAAGACTTTTAAAGCAACATTATTTAAATATAAAATGATTTCCCATTAAAAAATGTTGAATTTACAGATTATTATGTGTGAAAAATATTTAAATGACCTCAAATCATTCCTTATTCTTTCACTTAAATCATAACAAAGTCGGTTTAAAACACCGTAAAAAGTCAGTAGTTCACTGGTAGCTGTCTAATACTGAAACAATAAAAAATAAATCTGGATTTAAATTCAAACTAAAAGCAAACCAGATACCAGAGGAGGAAAATATTTCCCCTTTCAACTCATCTACAATAAAAAAAGAGTGATGTCTCCTGGTCATGTTGAGTAAATGAATTTATAAAATGCTTCATTGTAAAGATTTTGGGGGAAACTGGCAGAATCAGGATTAAGATGAGAAAACAAACCCTTATTGTTTTATTCATTCATTGGTCTCATGTCTCAAACGTTTGATCAAAGAAACAAAATCAGGTAACTGGTCAAAAAAACCCAGAATGATTTCACAATTATTAGAGGAACTGATCTTGAATCAGATGTAGAGTCACTAGTCTTCCCTTCGAGTCCATCTCAGGGCATAAATACAAGAAATGTTGCACAAACATGACGTTCAAGAACAAAGTGTAACTGAAACTAAAGCGTGGAAAAGACTCATCTGGTTAAATAAATAAATAAATAAATAAATAAATAAATAAATAAATAAATAAAAGTCCAGTCAGTCAAAACCAACCCTGACATGCTAAGTGTATGTGTTTGGCATCGGTCACTCTTTTGAACAGTTGGCAGCTCACGGGTGGACGGGGGTGGCTTTGTGTGAGCGGTCCTTAGCGTTCTGCTGCCCCCCCCCAACCCCACCTCCTCATCCTCCCCTCCATCCCTGTTATCCGGTTTGATGGGGAACTTCTTTTCCTATAATCTCCCTCCCTAAAGTCCGGGCACGAAACCTGCCTTTCATCAGCACCATTGTCTCAGTCTGTTACCTCCACTTGTGCTCCTTCACCACGGCAACACCCCCCCCCCCCCACCTCTTTTCACGTCCCATCTGTGGGTAGGCCTGCCATGTGTCCATTCATAGCGGTGCCGGCGGCATCGCCACTGTATGTGGAAAGTACATGATGCAGTCCTTTTGTGGAGGGCCCAGCCCGCGACTAGTCTCCGCTGACCTCGGGGTCACTGCATTCAATGATCTGAGCGTTGGTGGCCACTGGCTACCCTCCTAGGCCAGTGATTGACGAGCCAATCAGTGGTTTGTGTTCCCCACATGTGTTTTGTTGGTATACAACCTCTGCAGGATCATCCAGTCAAGTCATGCTGTTTTGTTAGTATTTGCCTTTTGAATGGATCAGACTAGTTAGTGACACACAATTGACTTCTTTGACTTTAGCTTGATGTAGTAAAATAAACTGCAGACAGCTCGGTTGGCACATAACCGGGGCTGGACTACAGAAAAATGAAACAAAAAAGAAAGAGAATGCAGTTAGAACCGGCTCAGGAGGCAGACATTTATAACAGAAGGAGAATGTTGAGTGGGTGGCAGTAGTAGCCGATGGCCCCCTCACAGCTCAGCAGAAAGCCAGACCTGGTGTAGCGTCTCTGGAGAGAGAAAACATAAAGTTAACATCTGAAATATCAGGAATAATGCCACTGGAGCATAGTGGTGGAAGAACGTAACAGCGTGCGCCTGTATGTTCTCCAGCAGCCTAGGCCTATAGCAGCATAACTACAGAAATAACTCGTCACATTCCTGCAGGATTCTAACACAAAACAACTGTTTTTACTGGATGCCTGAATTTTATCTCACCACATGGGGGATTTCCACTTGTGTGCAAAGATTGTGATGAAACCTAATTTGATTGTGAGATCAGTATTTATTTGTTTTGCTGCTTGCTGAAGGCTTGAAACCATGTTAACACACAATAAAAGCATCTCAAGACTCCAGTTAACTGTTGATTTTCTTTATTTTATCATCATTTCAGCAACAATTTGGCTTCACAAATGCACAGCTTTTCCTGCAGAGACGGATGAGTGAATCTGCTTTTGGCAAGGGGGAAAGGGGCATGTAAACATCAGAGGCATGTAAACATCTGGTAAAATCCTGCAGATGATCAAAGCAAACTAAAGGAATAATAACTTTTCATAAAAAAGTAAATAAATGAATAGATGCCAGCTTAGAGTCTGAGGGAGTGAGACTGATAACAGCAGGTGTTTGTGTGTGACGCTGCAGATGGACCAGGGGGATTTTGGTGACACTATACGATCAGTAATGATGAAGTTACTGAATCTTTACAGTTAGGTGTTTTCAGACGGTCCCTTAAGTCTTGTCTTTTGTTTGTAATAAAACCGCCCTTTTCCATTTAGCTTGTTTACTTCTTTGCAATGAAGGATATGACATTTGTGACAATCTTGAAAGAATCCATAAAATTTGATTCAAACACAAACATCGCTCTTTTATGTCACCACAAGCCACCTAAAGGGCTCAGGTGGTTGGTTACGTGCACACATTAGGCCTTAATTCTCACATATTTGGATCGGAATACTGATGAGGAGTCCTGCTCCTGTGGTGCAGCGTCTTCAACATACATGGAACATGGAGATCTGCAGGGACTAAAGAGGATAATGAGTGGGGGGTCATGCAGACATATTGATTTATAAAGCATTTAATTGTATATAAACAGTGCGTGGTTGTGCGTTTTATTTTGTTAAAGTTGCAAAAAGGAATTTTCATGTGATAAATAAAATATTTCATTTTTAAATAAATTATTTAAAAATGATGATGAATCTTTGATTGTCAAACAAATTCAGTCTTCCAGCTTAACTGGAGCTTACGAGAGAGAATATATGTCACAGAATTATGAGGCTTTTCTGTTTTAATGTCTGATTCTTGTCTTTATTATCCCAACAGTCTCATTTAAAAAAAACACAAGGCAAATGTAAAATAAATAAAACATTCATAACAATCTCCAGGCATGGAGCAAGACTTCCGTGCGGTTGCACTACCAATACGTTTACAGTGGGGACGGAGTGCTGCTGACTTCCACTCGGGACGTTGTGGATCAGTGAGCAGAGTATTTTACCTCCTCAGTCCCACCAGCACATCTCCCAGTAAGGAAGCGGAGGCACACGGCATTCACTGAGTGGGGCATGACAGCATGAATTTGCAGCAAGTATGAATCTGCAATCTCCAGGTCTGCAGCTGTGTACTATTGTGGAATTCACGGGGGGGAGGTGGGATTTTAGTGCCTTATTTCCAGGTTGAAGGATTGGGTCATCAAAATAACATATTTCATAAAAAAATAACATCTCAATAGTGCCAACGGAAATTTTTTAATCATATATTGTATTTTTGCTCTGGACGGTGTAAACTGGTACAGGTCCTTTAAAACGACTCGTTTCAGCGGCCGATATTTGATAAGATAAAAAAATATGTCACTTCCTGTCTAAAACCCCTTTGGGTTAAATTAAATGTTTTCATTTAATGTCATTCTCAGATCTAGAATATCTCTTCCTGAACACCAATGCAGCCGTTTGGGTTGGGATCATTGAAATGATTATTGCCATCTTCCTCTTTGCCTCCATCTGACCATTTTGTTTTTAGTTTTTCTTTTTTACGTCTGCTGTGATCGCTCCGCGACTCCACCACACTGCTCACTGCTGCAACAAGGCGGTGCTGCTGGAAGGCAATAAAACATTTTTCTGTGCCTATCAGTTACGAGCGCCTCGATTTCAGACTTGGTTGCAGTGAAATGCCACAGATCAGCAGGCTTATTTATATGCAGGGGATTCATAAGGTACTTTACTTTGACCATTTATGGCAGAAGGTGGGGGTGTACAATAACATTAAATGTCTTCACAATAATTACAGTAGATACTTTGTTTTACCGTTTCATCCCAAAGAATACTTTAATAAAATATTTGAGCATTTTTTGTCCAATTGAACTTAAACTACAGGTTGCCTGCATGACCTTTCAAAGACACGAAGGTTCGGTGTGGGTTTACAACACCTTTGTTATTAATATCACTCTTTGTCTCACTTTAAACGGGCGCCGTGTTCGACCCAAAAAGCCTCTTTTCCTGCTGAGTGCAGACTTAAATATCAATACTTGTTTACAAAGGTTCGTAAATACCCGTTACAGAGAAGTGTTTCTTCAATGCACATAAAATTGAGAGATTGTAAGGGAAAGAAGTTGAAAAGTTACATAAATCCAAAATAACGTGAAGGAAGAAAACTACAAATGAGCTTTTTTTCCTCATTTTGCAAAACTCATCATCTGTTCAGCATCACAGCTTCAGCATTGATCAGTGCTCATTAAAGATTTAATTCATGTTGGCAACTCCTTCTTTTCCTGCAACCCATTATTCATGATGTGTTAATTCCTAGCAGACTTCAGGATCCTGAAGTTATGAAGCTGTTTGGAGGCAGAATAAACAGCACAAACAATAAGAAAAGGTCCCATAAAAGTGCATCTCTAGAGACTGTGTGGCAGTATATTAAAGGGGACAGTGGCCTTTAAAAGATTAACCCAAAGTCCACAAAAGCACCGGGGTCTATGTGGCTGTGCAGGGGCGTGAGTGGGCTGCTCGCTGGTTAAACATTGGCAGTCTTGGATCTCCCATCATTGTCTAGTTAGGAGCTCCACCCAGGCCCCAGTTAGCAGAGCAGACACACATCATGGCAGCCGGAGTGAGCCAGTACAAAGGCTGTCGATGCCCGAAAGGCAGATATGGAGATGCATGGGCGCAGGGCGGGGGGGGGCTGCTCGCCACGTGGGGCTCGTGGTCGTAAAGCCTGAAGCAGCACAGATTGGACATAAGATCCCCAAAACCCCCAATCCTCCTCTTTCAGCGTGCTCCTGTGATGTGACAGTGATAAACGGGGCACACAGCCGCCCAGAACAACAAACACACTCGGCCTCATTTCCCCAATGTGGGCGAGGGCAGGCATAAAGCGGGCGCCATCCCATTACAGACTGGTTTCAAACTGGTCTCCTCAAACAGGGGAGCCTTCAAACCAGGAGGGGGGCAGCTTGGCTGTTTTGTTTTCTCCAAAAAGTGTCATAAAATAATCTCCTTAATTGGTGCTCCATAAAATTAGCATCTCCAAACTGATTAGATTTCCTCTCTCCTCACCGTGCCTCTCATTGACCCCGGCCCTTCCATTCACTTTTCGTCCTTTCACACTTTTATTAGGCAGGAAAGAAAGAAGAAACTCATGTAAGAGTTCGCCCTTTGCCCTCCGTTTCTCCTCCTTTTCTGTGGATTTAAACAAGTCTCTTTTGAATTAACTGCAATCTGCTCAGTTGCTGAAAAGTTGGATCTTGAAGGAATTCCTTCAGACGTAACGTGAAAACTGACCGAAACCTGACAGGTTCATATTTTTTGTGCAAACAGTTTTGCTTCTCTTTAAACTTCAGCCCATAGATTTAAATGGAGGGTTGAGTTAGCAACTCCTAACAGATTTACCACACTTCCTGAATGTAGCTCCATTGTGTCTTTGAAAATCGTAGCTGCAAGAAAAAAAGTTCCCTTTCAGCAAAACCCTTTTTATAGACATGTCAGAGCAGCGCAGGCTGAAATATAATCCCATTACCTCTGAATGGCAAGTCTGTTACTCTGTTGCATAATGTGTCTCACTCTGCATGGATAATCACCATCTGAGTGGAAATGGAGCAGAGACAGAGGAATTTGAGATGCCCTGACATCTTTATAGATGGAGAAGTGTGGTTGTTGGGATGGAAAACTTTGGATTTGGTTATTTTTCTGCATTTTAAAGTGTCTGGAATCCTTATGTCAACTTATTTTAATGTGTACAATTCTGTTTATTGAAGCTCTTAACTAATAAAACAGGAAAAAGTTTATTTAAAAATAAAATGCCCTATTTTTTAAGTTTGTCACATTATCTTTTATCATGATTTATAAGCAGAATATAAACGTTTTAGAGGGGAGAAACAAGCTCTGAAAAAATATTTTTCATATTTCTGAAAGAGATTTTAATTAAATGTTTCAGGAAGTCAAGGGTGATGATTTATTTATTTATTTATTTATTATATTTTATTTTGGCTTGCCTGTTGAGTTTCCATAGTGGCTTGTTTGGATATCTTAGTAGACTGCAAAGTAGCCATGACTTTGATAAATAAATAATTTCTCTTCCAAGGTCAGAACTTGAATGTGTGTGTGTGTGTGTGTGTGTGTGTGTGTGTGTGTGTGTGTGTGTGTGTGTGTGTGTGTGTGTGTGTGTGTGTGTGTGTGTGAGTGTGTGTGTGTGTGTGTGTGTGTGAAAGCATATCAGAGTGAAAGTAAAGGCTAAAGGGTGTGAGCATGTCCACACATTATCATGCTAAGAGAGTTTCGGGGTTAGCCCAGGTTTTACTCGGCCCCCTGACCTGAGATCTCTTTCATGCTGCAGCCTTTTTGGGATGCCCCCCCCTCCGAGGAGGCTCAACATGATGCGGCCCTGGAACTGGATCACTGACACGGGGGTCAGCAGGATTCTGGGACGTGTTTTTGTTCCCAAAGTAAATTTACGTGCTTTCGGGTGAGACGGGAGTAAAAGGTCACATGAGAGAGGAGTGAAATCCAAAGAAAGGAAAAGAAAACTGATCCTCACTCATAATGTTTCTGCTACATTTGTTCCCTAAAGCAGCTGAGTCATACAACCTGATGCCGGTGTGATCCCTACCAGATCTGGCAGAAGCTCGGTCCAGTGCATTTGCCAAAAATCTCACATATAATAGTCAAAATGGATCAAAGCTCCACGCATCAGTCAGCTGCGTGAAAACTGCAGCATTACACTCTGCCTGTTTGATTTGAGGAACATGTTTACACTCTGATGCAATTATTTCTGATGATTCTTCATGCATGAGTCATAAAAATGATTTTTAGCACAATATGGTAAATAGTTGTTTCTTTGTTTTAAAAAAATCACATTACTGTAACAGCAAATGTCTGGATAAATAAAAAAGTTCTAAATCCTCTGTGGGGAGTCATTTTACTTATTTGTTTCATAAAGAATTATTAGGAAAGGACATGAAAGTCTGAGGGCTGACTTGTGAGGAATGAATGCGCCCCCTAGTGGCCACACTCACTGTAGAGGCAGAACAAATTCCAAAGCAGAGTCCATTGAATTGCGTTTTATGTCATACATCATTTGTAGAGAATTGTTTTATATCCCGTTGAGTCTAAATCACAAATACGAGCTGTGAGCTCAGACTGATCCATTTAGGATGGACGGTGTGTTTTTGCAGTCACTCATTTCCACTCCAGTCATGAATAATGCAGCCGATCAGGCACGTTTGGTTGTCAACTAGAGAGGCAGGCACACGGTTATATAAGAGCGGCGTAGACGAGGATTTCTGACAGCACACCTTCCTTTGCCTCTGATTAATTTGGTCTATAAGCAGAATGCAGAGGTGCAATAAAAGAAAACAGCAATTTAAAAGGACTCTGAAGCTAAATGAGCTTGCATCGTTTCCAGGAAAGTTGCATCTGTTCGTTTTATCATCCTGCCAGGTGCTCATGCAGTCTGTGCGACTCTTCTCTTTGCATCCCGTTTTGTTTTATTTTGAGTCACAGGGAAATTCATTTGATGATAAAAGTTCTTATCTAGGAGCTGGATATCTGTTTTTACTTTTACTCACCTGTCTAAAGCTGAAATGTCCCCGTTTTATTTATATTTTATATTGTTCGAGTGTTTTGAGAAGCGGCCTGGACCGTGGCTGACACGTGCCTCCTCCATCATTCATGAGAGTTAATGCAGGGAGTGAGGGCATGCAGCAGAGACCCGCTCCCCTGAGAGACCTGCAGCACCGGGAAATTAGGAATCAGCAGCACTTATGCTGCCAGCAGGGATGAGCTGTGGACCTCGCTGACGAGAAGCCTCCGTGGCTGTTTCACTTCTGCTGGAACCGCTGGATAACTGAGTCAAATCTGTGCTTTAACAGGCCCAATTTCTGGTTAAAGAACACCAACAGGAAGCTGCAGAAACACGCTGACATCCTTCAGGGTTGGTTGTTCCACTAAAACGCAAGATGTGCCTTATGCTTCTTGGAAATACAGAGATTTCACTAAACTCAACACCTTTAATTATTTATTTTGCTGTTACCAACAGCACATCCCTGAAGATTTATCCTTCCTGTTGAGACTGGAAGTGGGTTATCGAACTCCACTGATTATACTCAGCTTTGGGGAAAGGAGACTGCAGTGATATCCTGGGGCAGAAGAAGACTCTCCCTTTCCCTTTACCACCCACCACAGCCTTCCTCTTCCTGCCTTTCCTCCCTGAAAAGTTATTAAATGCTGCTGCCAATAGAAAATGATAAAAAAAGGAGAAGAGGAAGACTTGAACCCAAATGTGCATCAAGATCAAAAGAATGCATTCATCTTTGAATAAAAATCCACATCACCTAGACCTTCAACACAGTTGCCCCTGATGCTTTTCAGATTTTAACTCAACATATCCACAGCAGCGACCGGCAATCAGAACTTTTGCAACTCTCGGTTCTAGAGATCCTCTAAATGTCATCGTAAAAGGACAGAAACAAGGTCGGCGACCAATAAAACAGACATTGTCATGTGTGCTATCAGTCATCACACCGTGACATCAGCCAGCATCTGTCCGGGACAGTCGTACCACCGCCTGACAGAAAAGGTAACTTCCTGATTAATGATATTTCCCTGCCGCATCGGAATAATCATCTATGTACAATCTCCTCAAACAACCGGCTCAACAATGTCACCGTGACTTTGCAGAACTTTCCTGCACACTTCAGGATCATCTATTTTGTGTATTTACAGGCAACAAGAGAAGAAGTGCACCGTCGTGGTGACCTCAGAGGACACAAGCAGTTTAGGAGAGATTAGATAAAAAAAAAAAGAGGTGAGACGTGAGGCTCTGAGCACATAAGAGGTTATTAGACTTCACAAGAGTAATGGTGTTTTGCAGGTGTGCATGTCCAGTTAACATACAGACCTGTTCAAGGATTTTGCAGCGCAATAAAACACAATGACACTTTGAGATGTTTGCCTCATAGCAGACAGGGGGAGCTGTGGATCTCCCTTCTAGGAGGACCAACACCAGCACCTGCCAGGCCGTGGCAAACATCCTCCTCAGTTGTTCTGATGATTCACGCAGCAATCAGAGGTTTGATTGCAGCTTGGATAATTACTGCTCATTGTGTTAATTAGTGGAGATGCAGAGGAGTGTGGGGAGTGTGAGACACAAGTGTTGAAATCAAGCATCTTTCTCCCTCTCTCTGTGGGCTTTTTGAATCTCCTGAAACACACAGCAGGGTTGGAACGCCACAGGATGTCCCTAGAGGCTGTTTTAGTTGCAGTGTGCGTAAATTGGCTGAGTGAGAGGTGGTGAGCCACAGGCAGGCCTCAGCATGTTTGTGGAAACCAAATAGAATCTGTGTGGAAGTGGGAAGTCGTGGTCTGAGGAGCAGAGCAAGTCAGAAGGGATTACTTTATGCTCATTTAAAGGAATTTGTTTTGGTCCAATTCTAAAAGGTTTATGAGCTTTATACTTGACCCCTGAGGAGCAGAGAAAAGTGGGCAATGATGTGTTTGCCTGTTGTGTCAGCGTGTGAGTCAGTTATCTAAATCCCTGGATGGATTATCATCAGATTACCATCAGGGAGCAGGGACGCAAGCTAACACCACTCAAAAATCTCCTCCTCCTCTCCTTGATGACATCACGCTACGGACCCCAGCTTTAACCCAATTCAAGATGGCTGCCACAACACAAAAACAGCCTCAACTCATTCCGTTTTACAAATATTGAGCTAAAATTTGGCTTCACTGCCGCTACTGCTAATTAACCTCATCAGACACGAAAATGGTCTGCGCTGAAGTTTTCACATCACACACTAACAGGTAGAATTATAATTACTCCCTCACTTCCCTGGATTGTTTACAGCATCCTGAGAATAATTCATTTGTAAGTATTTCAGGAAAACCTCACTGTCTCTGAACTGAATGAAGACCATTTTTTCTTTTAAAAACAGAATTTTCCCAACATCTTTCCTGAGTGGTGCTGTTAAGAAACACTCCAAAAATGTAACCCGTTGTTTAAATTCATGCTCATGTTCTATATTTGGCTCTGCCCTGCAGTGAAGTCTTACATCACTTCATGGATTAAAGATTTGGACTTTTAGCCTCCTGCCTTGCAGCATCGTTGATTTGCTCAGTTAGACATTTAAATTAACCTTTGGGTCCTCACCTGCCTGCCTCCTGCCTGTGAGTCTGCATTTATGTTCTCCATTAAGTGTCACAGGCGTCCTGCACAGAAAAGTCTTTCAATTTGAAAATGGAAACCTGCCCCCCTGTGAGCTATTCTCAGGGTCTTAAAGGCTTTGGGCTTCGTCAGAAACGATTCCCAGCAGCTTCACATGAAGCCGCATGTCACTCGTAAAACCCTCCAATATTTCCAACGCAATGAGCCTCGAACAATGTAGCCTCTATTTTTATCAGCTTGTTAAGGCGATGGGTTTTGCTCCTTCAGCGCCCTACCTGGTGACAGAGAGAGAGAGGGAATTTTGATAAATATTTCAAAATAATTCTGATAACTTCCAGGTTATTTTGTGATGAATCACATTGAAGTGTTTGAAAAAAGTTTTTAATGGATCTTCACAGGTACGAGTCATGAAAGAAACAATTCTGTTGACTAATGGAGGAGAAGTTAAGCTCAAATTACTGCCAAATCCTCATGTAGAGGAAATACATGTTTGTTTTGGTAGGAAATGACATCATCAGCAAGCATTTTATAGAAACATGATCACAGAGAAGCTTTTGGATTGGAGACGGGATAAATGTATCTGCCAATTCAAAAACCTTTTGATTGCTCATAAGTTTCCTAAATAAACCCACGAGTCAAGTAAAAAATTCACCAATATTCAAAATTTAGTGGAAGAATCTGATTTATACATGTTTTATTTTGATTATTGGACCAATTAAAGTGTTAAAACCTTGAAAATTTTGCATGGTGAAGAGAAAAGGGAGAGATTTTAATAAGTAGAACAAGCCTCCCAGAAATGGAGGAAAATTGTCAAATATTTTATGTTTATTGGGTGCGTGATACGGTGCATCATTAATGCTAAGATATGTGGGTTTGTAACAACATTTAGAAGCTTTTTTTAAGGACGGAACTTTATTTTTGAACAATGCAAACCAAATTCGCTACGTGTTACAAACAGCAGGTGCTAAACTGGCTGTCAAGATTTCTCAGTTGCAAACAAAACAAATTATTTATAGCATTTTTAGGAAGCTGCCTTCTTTAAAGCATAACGATTCAAATCATTTCAGCTTTCACTAAAACAAAAGTGGAGAGCAGTAATTAGATGTGTCAGGTAAATAAGCTCCTGTGTTCATAAGATCAAAGGCTAAGCAGAAGAAAAACTAGATTACTTTCACAGCTTTCATACAGAAACAGCAGTACGACCATTGCAAAGGTTTCATAAAGAAGGGCAACAATCCTCAGGGGAAGGAGGAGGAGGTTGCTCGAGGTCTGCTGCACTTTTGAGATGCTGGAGCGGAGCTGAAATAGCAGAATTTGTTGTAAAGCTCTGACCTTGTCCGCCTTTTTATTCCTTTTCTCTCTCTTGTAGATTTAACCAAGGATGTTCTTATTTCAAGGTCCTCATTGAGTCCTAATAAAGTCATTTATTCCAGGCAGCCAGCAGGTACAAAACCCACTGGATACGGTCTGTGCATTGCTTTTATTTATGGGGTAAACAACAATAACAGCATCTCTGTGTGTAAAAGGCAAGAGGATAGAATGAAGAAAGAGGCTGGGTTTATTAAAGTCTACAAGGAGGAATAAAATTAGTTCAGTTCAAAGCAAAAGAAAATACAATTTTTCTTTATTTTTTTACAGCCTTTGCAAAAAAATGTCCAAAAGAACAAAAAGATGAAATAACCTGTTGTTTATAAAGATTTTAAATAAGTCTGCAGAAGCCCAAAATCACAAATGAGGTGTTTTTACGTTGTGGATTTGAAACACTGAACCGTAGAGTCACTCCGGTCAGCGCAAAAGCTCACCAGGCTGTGAATGTGAACCAGCTAAATAACAACGCCTTATTACCGAACTCATTCACTGGACCGCTGCCTGCTGGGAGCAAACTGCTTGCTGGGTCTCCACGGTGATGAGAGTAAGAGCGGAGGTATCCATGGGAGACGGTGGGCGTGATGGCATCCCCCGGGGAGCATGGTGGAGGAGGTAGAGTAGAGCTTAACATCTCCCTGTGAGAGGAGAAAGGAGCTGATACATTTTAATAATACTTTGAATGGAAATTTAACTGCAAAATTGGCTAAAACTCATAATATCAGTGGAAAAACTAAAGAAAATGTAACCAGTTTTCATGTGTGATGGAGATGGTCTCAAAATCAGGGGAGAAATAGAAACAAGAGCATAAAAGATCTAAGCATAGAACTTGTTTTAGGAGGCAGGGGGATGACAAAAAGAGATATATTTAAACATACAGAGGGAACAAAATACAAGACAGGTGTCAGGATTAACAAAATAAGAACAGCCGTGCAGGAAGTGGAGAAAAATCTAAACCAAATGAGTCAAACCTTTAAAGTTAATTGAGAAACCGTTTTTTACTTCTTATTTTTGAAATATGATCAGTAATTCTGAGTTTAACGTGCAGGCTGAATGTGAAAACAGTCTTCTACCCCTATTTCCTGCATTAGCCGCTGATAGAAAAACAGAGTCAGACTTACGTCGCTGTTAGCCAATCAGAGGAGAGGCGTCAGAAAATCAGGAAATAAGAATCCAAATCCTGCCGTCTTCTTCCCTCCTGCGCTGGCTGAATTATACCTCCTGAAACAGGAGCAAAAGCTTTTTTCCCACAGAGATCGACTCACAAATGTGTTGAAAAAACAAGTGAACTTAGTCTTTAAAATAAAATCTACTAAACAGCAAACAAAATGACATATTTCACTCATGATGGATATTTTTGGGACACCAAATTGATTTTTTGAGTGTTTATGAATCAAAAACAAAACTACATTCATACCTTTCCACGCTGACGCTAGGTCTCCATCCTTCACTTTGAACAGCTGCAGCAGCAGACCGTCTCCACACAGAGTGGAGAAAACTCTTATTTATTATTTATGCACTCTGACAAGCCATTGTGATGTTATTCATTCACTTCAGTCCTACAAGCAAACAGCTGAGCTGTTGTTTACAACGTTGTGAACAAAGCAGCTATTTAGGATGTTTTTATTTCCAGTAAACATCCAGTCACTGGTTTACCCTCAAGACTTTTCACTTGAGTTAAAGCTGTGGTATTTAAGCTTACATGTGGCTATCTGACCCTGTTCTATGACATAAAGCAGGTATGTTTCATCATTTTTAAAGTTAAAGTCCCATTAGTCGTCACACACTGGTGAAATATCTTCTCCGCATTTGACCCATCGCCTGGGGAGCGGTGAGCTGCAGACAGGAACGCGCTCAGCAACTATTTGGTGATTTAACCCCCCAATCCAACCCCTTAATGCTGGGTGTCAAGCGGGTAGGCATGGGGTCCCATTTTTAAAGTCTTTGGTATGACCTGACCGTGGATTTGAACCCAAGATCTCCCAGGGCGGACACTCATAGGCCACTGAGGTTAACTCAGGTTATAGCTGCTTATAGTTCTCCTAAGTCCCTCTCTGGGTCTCTACAGCAAAATGAATACTCACCTGAGCCTATGTGAACAAGGTTCTCATAGAACTATTGCAAAATCGCCGTAATGCTGAGGACCACAGCTTTAAAAGCAAGTGCATATTATAAATGAAGCAATCTATACGGTAAACAATGCAATGAAACAAATTATTTCATAATAACAGTGTATTGTCTATTTCTCTTCTGAAATAGACAAATAATGTTTTCAGCAAGCCCTAGAATAAGAAAATAAATCCTTTTTGTTTACATTCAGTAATTACAGAATGCAACAATGACAACATTGAGTATTTTGTGGTGTGATGTCATTCGACCAACCAAAGCTCCAACTCTCTGCACACGTTAGCTTACGCGACCACGTGCAGTGATGCAATATTTTGCACGTGGCTGAGAATAACCTGGAGGGTCTCTCTCACTTTAAATACCTGAAACTGAAACATGGACTCATTTAGTACCAGAACCCCATCTGAGATAAGGTCATGACCTACAGTTCTGATCGAAACTTTAATGTGTGACTTCCTCCTTGCATAAGACAAAGTCAGGTTAGATTTGTGGAAGCAGCAGCAGATTGTATGAGGAGACAAAGGTTTTCCATGATGTGGTTTGACAGTTTCTCTAGCAGAGCTGCTGGAGTGTTTGAAGGTCATCCAACTGTTAGTTTCCATTCTTGCCCTTTGCACAGTGAGATGCCCTCAGACTACCTGGATTGTATCATAGACTCATGCACCATAGATGTTGAAAGAGTCCTGCTTTTAGGAATTTTGCATCAGTGCAGCTTGATGTTTCTACAACTGATTTTGCTGTAAAACCAATGAAAGTTGAGCCAATTTAGGAAACTACAAACATTCATTACACTTTAGAGAAACAAGCATTTTGGCAGCTGAGGACAGCTGATCACTAAATTACTCTGATGCTAAAACAAAGAAACAGAATCAAAATAAACTTACGATGATTAAATAAATGTTTTACCGTTTGTAGCCTCCAACGTACAAAAAGTCCTCCCTCCTTGTACCACACACACTCATCAGCAACTCTATACTCTGTAATCTTTCTTTTCTGGTTCAAGTATAATTGGCTGCAGTGTGTGTGGCTGCTAACACTCTCAGGAGCCCAGAGAGGTCAGCAGAGTCAGGGTTCATTAGTGCAGGAGTGGAGCTGCTGCTGCCAAATTTTCTGAAGCTTCTGCCTCCATCCATATGGACTGCTTCCTTTTTTTGTTTTCAAGCAGTCATCCTCTGGAAATAACTCATATTAGCATGCAACTGTCGCTGCGTGCAAAAATGCACCATAGAATGCAAATATGTGTTAATAGAACATTATTATGTCAGTAAAATCTTGATGAAAATGAAGGATTTCCAAGAATCTAATTGACGAAGAGGTGTTTGGATCCTGAACTTTTCCCCATATCCTCAAACCACATCTGATCTCCTCAGCGTGCAGCTGCTTTAGCCGAAAGAGGCCAAATCTGGGTCATCCTGATACTCTCCTCTAACAAAAAGCAGTAAATGATGCCCTCTGTGATAACACCCAGGCATGTCCTATTATTAGTTTTCTCATTTTTGGAGATGGGAAAGTGACGGAGGGAGGCTTGGAGGCTGAACCTCCTCTCTCTCTCTGATGGGCTTCAGGTGATGGATGAGCCGAGCTCCATCCAGAAGCAGGGAAAATGAAGCTTTCATTACACTCTGTAACCAAGCAGTTGTGAGGCATCTCCAGACGTATCATCTGCTCCTAAACAACAGCCCCTTTTAGATGGAATCAGTGGGTTGTTCTCCTGCAATCACTTTCACACTCTGAACCTCGAGTCAATTTGGGGTGTCTGTTGAGGGGAAGGAGGGACATTGTTTAAGCTTCAGTGGCTGCTCACTGGTTACTGCATTCAGCTGTGCTTCAGTACTTTCGTGCTTTTGGCACCTTTTAATTACAAAAGAAGAGATGAAAAGAACTTAAGGACATAAAACCATTTAGACCAAACATTGTTAATGAACTAGTGATTAATTTGAAGGAAATGAAAGTACTGACCTAAACGTATACACTAACTACAAATACAGGCCATATACCATTTACCATAGATTTGTAAAATAAAAATCTGAAAATAAACATCAAACCTAAAAATGTAGAAAGTTTTTTTACAGATATAAATTTTGATCTAAATATTGTGTGTGTGTGTTTGTGTGTGTGTGTGTGTGTGTGTGTGTGTGTGTGTGTGTGTGTGTGGGGGGTATTCTTGATTAATAAAAGAAGCTACACTGGCGTTCTGCTGAGCTGTGGTTGCCTCATGGATGGGGCCATCGGCTGGCACACTGCTGCCAACCACCTAACATTCTCCCTCTCCTGATATTACATCTTACTTTCTTTAACATAGAATGTGCTACTATTAGTTCACCTATTGAATTAATTATAGATTCACTCAGATAAAGACAATAAAGTTTCTCTTACTCTTACTAAATAGAACTTCTACTAAGAAATCACAGTGTAGCCATAGAAACACTACTGTGATATATGTGTGTGTGTGTGTGTGTGTGTGTGTGTGTGTGTGTGTGTGTGTGTGGGTGTGGGGTGTGCCTGTGCCTGCTCTGTCTTCTCAACCCCCAGTGAGCCGTAGCGGATGGCTGCTCATACTGAGCCAGGATCCTCTGGAGGTTTCTTCCTGTTAAAAGGGAGTTTTCCTTCCCACTGTCGCTAAATGCTTGCTTAGTATGAGGATTGTACCAACACAATGACACTAGTCAGTGTCTTGATGCAATCTGCTGGGTCCCTTATATAGGAAACTTTTTTACTGATTGGCTTATGAACTGAACTGTATTGAAATGTTTACTTTGTGAAGTGCCTTGAGACGACTCTTGTCGTGATCTGGCGCTATATAAATAAACTGAATTGAATTGAAATTGAATTAAAAAAGATCCCAGCATAAAGATTTAAATCAGCATATTTAGAATGTAATGTAGGTATATGAAATGTCTTCTAATTGGAATCTGAATATAAATGTGGCTGTTTAAAACTAAATATTAAGCTTTGATAGATTATCTACAGCCTAGTTGGATTTGCATGTTGATGATTTGCAATATTTAAATGTGAAGAAAGGATTAGACCGAACTAAAAACATTTAGACAGATTTGATATTTTTAGGTTTTATTTTACATTTTTAGATTTAATTCTAAATATATATCTTATTTGGTTTTGTGTTTGAACAATTATTTTATTATTTATTACTTTTAAATCAGCACCCCATACACACTGCAGCTTTGCACGTTTGCCTTTCGTGTTTCATCTGTTTCTTCTTGCACAGTTTGCTGTTATGTTTAACCACTGCTTAACATGTCATACATTTTGTTTCATCTTCTTGGTGACCTCTTGTAAACTTCCCTGGGGTTGATTCCAAGTCAGTGTGCATCTGCAACCGCCGCTCACTGTGGGTGAATGAAATGTCAGAGGGCATGTTGTAAGACGTGGGAGGATAGAACCATTTCTAAATACTCAGCGTGTTTCTTTGATCTGCCACAAGAAAAAAAAGGGGAAACAAGACGAGACAAGATGACGATGTGTTTCAGGGAAATGAGACTATAGCTGTTTAATTGCTTTGATAAAATATTCAACATATTGTAAAAATCACTTTTTTTTACTATTCTGCTTCTCTGTCAGCCTGAAGCTTAACAGATATGTTTCACCTTCATTCTTCTTCTCGGGGGCATTTAAACCTAATCACACTCATGTTTTAGAAGGATTCCAACATGCAGGATGCTAATGGTGTCCATATTTCAGCACAGTCTCAGTTTAAACTTGCGTGTGCTTGTGTGTACGTATGTGGGCTTTAATCTACGGTAGTTACTGGAGTAATGAGGCAGAAATGCAGCTAGCTTCTTATGGGTCAAAGCCTGTTTAATGAGCAACACATTTTCTAGCAAGAACTCTGTCACCCCTGGCCATCAAAGGCAAGATAATCACACAGATAGTGTCCACACACACACACACACACACACACACACACACACACACACACACACACACACACACACACACACACACACATGTGTGCATTTATGGTTTATGAAACCATTTTAAATTGGCCATGAAAACCAAAAGAAAGTTTAAGTTGCTGAAATAACTAAATAAAATGATAATAGCAGTTACAAAGTCAGTATTAATCAGCTAACAACATTTAGATTTTACTTTTATAAAAATTTGCAGCACTTTAAAAGTCATGAATTACGAGACCACCAAAAATGGTCTCATAAACCAAATGGTCTCATAATGCGGGTGTGTAACCTGACAAATTGGGCTCGCAAAACATAAATGCACACACACACACACACACACACAACACACACGCACTCTCACCCCTACTGGTCCTGCAGCCACCATCCCTTGAGCTGAAAATCCTGTCGAACAAACTTCAGCAACACACACAAATTTATAATAAAGATAAAGAAAATTGCACTTATTTTAGCATCAATGTAATTGTTTTTTACAATAAGATTCACAAACTAATCTAAAATACAGCTGTTTATGTCACCCTGTGTGTGCATCATGCATCCTTTTAACAGAAGTGCACGTTGTTGAAGTAAAATATTATTGTGATTCAGATTTGGAGGAGTCTCCCTGGGTCCTCACTTCTTTCCCTTTGTGTTCATTTGCAGGTAGTTCAGTGGAACGATCTGTTCATTGCACCCTGAAGCCAGCTCTCCAGCCTTCAGTCACATCCACAAACATATGTTAGTAATAAGCTGTTAGTGTCTTTTATTCCAGGATTTTCTGTGTTTTTCAGTCAGTTAGCTCCACACTATGATACGTTACTGTAGTAATACTTTCAGAGCAGCATCCCTGGTTTAGAGCTTTTCTATTTCCTACTTTCATGTTACAACTAACTAGAATCCATCAGTCATCAGGTGTAAGGATGAAGAGTTCATGCTTTTAGACACTTTATAGAAAACGAAGCCTTTTTAGAAACCAAACTAGTGTGATGCAAAGTGAAGCCAAATGCATTTGGAGGAAAAAAGGAGAAAGGTGTGACATAATGAGAAAGAAAAAGTCAAAATAAACAAAAGCACTTTGAAATAAACAAAACAAGAACCATCATTAGGCTGAATAAATAAAGTCAGTGTGAAAGCAAAGTATTCTCTGATCAAACAGAGCACTGAAGTGATGAAGACCTCCAAAAACATGCAAAATAACCACCCTGCTATAAATCAGCCAATCACAGGAGTTTGAGGCATGCGCTGATAGCTGATGGTCCCTTTCTTCTCTTTAGTCTGGATGATGATGTTCATGATTGTGATTCAGACCACAGGCAGCATTCCACTTCACCTCCGTCATTCTAAAATGAGCTCAGACACTGAGAAGGCCGCGGCCTTTCTGGATCTTATTTGTTTCATTCAAAACATGAAAAGAGTTTAAACTCGCATCTGTGGAAGCAGCCACAACAATCCTGTTAAAATCCCCTTTTGGTACTGATCAGTTAACGTTTAGCTCAGTCCCTTGTAAAGAACTGAAATCTTCCCACCTTTTGCACCTTTTCCCATCATCGTTGCCTTGAACTGTTTATGTGCAGCTTTCATGGTTCAATATGTTTCAGAGCTCTCTCCTTCTGTGAACCTTTGAGGCCGTCGGATGTGAGCAGCTGGTGGGGTGTTAGGATGATGAGAAAAGGATGACAGGTGGATGGAGAGATGGGAGGTGAAAGAGAAGTGGAGAGAGAGGAATGGTTGTCAAACTCCAGTCTAATGAGCCATCTGTAGTGTCGGTCCTGTGGAGGCCACCATGACCCGCTAACTTCAAAAACGGTCAAATGCCATGAAAAAGAAGATGTGGAAACAAATTCATTTAGTTTAAAAATACTATTTATGGTCAGTTTAAAATAAATCTTATTAATCACTAATAATAATAATCACTATACATTTTAACCTTTATTGAGAAATTGCAGCTTTTATACATTTTACCAAGAAATCAAGTGGCTCACTCATCTTTTTAACAGGGTTTCCGCGGTAGAGTCACAGGGAACTGGTGTCTATGTCATCAGGTGAGAGGTGAGGGACACCCTTGGCAAGTCTCCAGACCGCCACAGGGACACACAACCAGTCACACCAGACCTTTCCACTGGACGCGTAAGTGCCACATAATGTTCGTGAAGCCTAGTACGCAGCAATTATCAGCCGTTATAGTAGTGTTTTACCACGTTTAGCACATTTTATTGGAAGTTTCCCAGAAGGGTAGTGACACATCGCTCCACTAAATTTAAGCTTCAAATCTATTTTTTACATGCTTCCAGAACACGTCAAGCTCAGCAGTTCAGATCGGGCCAGACAGGAAATTAAACGTAAAAGCAGTGTAAAACATCTGGAAACTTTCAAAATAAAAGACATGTGCAGGTTTCCGAGTGCTTAACTAGTTAAAAAAAAAGTATGTCATTTCCTGTGACACCTCTGTAGCCAAGGTAAATAAACCACAGACCTCTCTCCTTGCATGTTATGGCATGAACTACCAAAATCATGTGATTCTCTGGTGATTTTATGACCTTGTGGGAGGAGCTGCGTGGAACGCTTTCGCTGCAGATTCGTGTCTGAAATGCTCCTGATGGCAAGGCATGCGCTGCTGGGCTTGCGGAAAAAATGCATCTATTACGTTACGCACCGCTTCCGCATCCAGTGGACAGACTTACTCACACCTCGGGACAGTTTAGAGTCACTAATTAATCTAACATGCATGTTTTTGGTCTGGGACACGAAACCAGGAGAACATGCTAACTCTGCCCATAAAGGCTGCAGCCAGGATTCAAACCTGCAACCTTCTCAGTGAGAGGCAACAGTGCTACCATCTGTGCCACCATGCAGTGCCTGACATCAAGTCAGACAGCACAAAAAAATGTGAAAAGTTTCAGTTCAGTATTCTTCAACAACAGATTGAGTCATTTTATGTATTTATCTTTAAAAATAACAGCTAATAATGTGTAAATTTAGCAGAAAACAAGCACTTTTCTGCTTGTCTCCTCTTTGTGAAGCAGTTTACCTGATGTTAGTGCCTACATTAAAAAGAGTAGCACATTAAAACCAATAAACAGGTAATGTCTAAGGTGGATTTAATGGTTGTTAAATCAGTCTCTTGCATGATTTAAAAAGCTTTTTGCAGGTTTGAGTGAGGTTCAAGGGTTCCTGGAAAACAATGAACCAACTTGAAGAGGAAGAAAGAGGAAAATGAGCACAGGTGAATGCAAGAAGGAGAAAAGGATTACCTGGACAGGGTCTGGCATTAGTTATGGGAGATGCCCAGTGGATATGAAACTATAATTTTCTTTCTGAAACATGTCAACAGCCCATCAATAAATCAAAAAGACAAAACTCGTTCAAGATGCAGATGATGACGTGACTTTTTTTAAGTCCTCCCTCCTCCTTTCTGCAGCTCTATCCATCAGCTTAAATGATGCATGGTTACAGCTCGCCACCAAAGAATGTTTCGCCCATTAATTTTTTCATAATCACCCTAAAGAGAATTAAACTGACAGAACATGACAGAGAGAAAATTGGTTTTCAATACTCTACAACGGGCTTTGACAGGCTCCTGATCAGTCATCGCAGTTTGAGCAGATCTTAATGGACCGGTGTGCCAGTAGTTCACCAAGAGGATGTGGATAAACGCATAGGGCTGTCTAATTGGGCCAATTTGGCAATAAATGATAAAATGTGTATTATTTGATCCCCTAATGTAAAGGTTTAATGAGTGGATCAGAAGACAAAGGAGTCTTTTTAGAGAAGATGTCACACAGCAGCTTTTGTTGCATCGCTTCAAACATCAGCTCCACTTTCATGGCAACATTGTTATCACCCATCCCTGCTGTGCATGTGTACAGAGGCAGAAATAAGCCAGGGCTGTCCTCCAAGAGCAGCCAGCAGCTCAGGTTAAACAGTTCAATGCGCTTTTCCATCCAAAGGCTGAATAAACCCAAGCTATGAAAACGGTGGGGGATTACATACAAAAAGGAGGCACTTTCATCCCGGTCCAGAAACAGGGAGGCAGGCGCAGGAGGGTTGCTTTTCTAAGGAGTCGATTTGTCAGTTGGAGCTCTGAAAAGACACTTCATTGATCGAGGAATTGTGATGACTACAGGGTTTGCTGCTGTGCTGTAATGCAATGGGCCATCCCGCCACAGTCTTATCAGTCTGAATGATTTGGGCTCTGCCTCGTTGATAACAACCCCATGTTCTGTTGAAGGCCCGGTTCACTTGGCAGGATATTCCTACCATGTGTGGTGTGTTAAGCGTGTGATGGTCGGCTCAGAAGCACGTTGGGATCGCTCGGATCATAAATCAGGGCGATCAAACATGTCGTCGTCTGACTTTTTAGGACAAACGAGTGTGATGCCTGTGGAATGAGATGTGTAGCCAATCAAAAACAGAGGTGTCAGAAACACTCCTTCGTCGCCATGTTTGTAAACTCTGAAGTTAGAAAGTATTGAAGATTGATCTCGTGAGATTTCCCATCTGACTGGGAAAAAATGAGAAGACAGGGACCTCGCTGTTTTGTGACACCATTGTTACTCTGTGACAAAGAAAGTCTTAAAGGGACACCACTATGTCTGTCACAGCATGTACAAGTCGTGTCATTAAAAGAGTAAAAATCAGTACTGATAGTTTCCGATGTTATGTTTTAATGCCAATATCAGCCGATAATATCAGACATCCCTACTTAATATTCCTTCAATTTGCATCCTTGATCCATAAACCAAATATTCCTAAAAGTGGGAAGAGAACAAAATGCTGATGCTTATTCAACCTATGATGGATGAACTCTTTGCAAATTCATGATTCTTTGACCCAAATAATAAACTCTCAAGTCATTTTGCCTCAAATCCTCTCAATGAAAGACATTTGCAGCACAATCACAAGCATTTTGTTTTAATCAGGCAACACCTGTTCATGCACTTGAGTGATGCATTCTTGGACACAAACTTAATCATTATATTCATGTTCCTTGTATTTATTTCTTTTTTAACCAGCCACCCTATGAATGAATTTCACCAACCATCAAACTGTGTGAGAGGTCCCTGAGAAAATATAAGGAGCAGGAAGCAGAACGGATGTTTAAAAACAACATATCTGCCACATTGCTATTCATGGATTTCCCTCCATCCATTAATTATGCTCAAGAAAAGAAAAAACAAGCTTGAGTCCTCCGAATAAAAGCATTGACTCGTCATGGTCCACAAAGTAATTAAAGCCGTGGCATTAATAACTCAGCGGAGAAGAAGAAATGAGGAGTGTGGATTTATTTTCCCGTCTCAACTCGTTGGGTGAATCTTATTTAAACTCGTCCACGCTGGTGTCTGTTTTTTATAAATGGCCCTCTGTTACAGACTTCCTCTTTGATTCTGCTGCGCCTTTGACTTAAAAGCCCCAAACATGTCTGATCAATAAAGAGCTGCAGGGGAAAATAATTTATTCTTTAGTTTTTCTTTTGCTCAGATCGATAGCTTTCAGTTCCAACCGCGGAGCATCTTTGTCTGACTCCCACACTAACGGCAGAAACACAACAAACGCAGAAATAAGCTTCGGATTTGTGTTTGGTGTTTGGGCAGAATAAAGAAGGGGCTGATGGTATCACCTCGACGGTTAATGACCGTGATGATGAACTCATCAACACAATTGCCTCCTCCTCACCATAAGTTTTATATTGTTGCTAAATCATCTTTACTGCTGCTTGTGTAATTAGTACACCCTGGGAGTAATGTTGGTGGCGATGCTGTGTTGTCGTGCCCTGAAAACGTAGGAGTGACTGATTATTTTGGGCTCAGAGTCCTCTCATCATACTTTACCATTAGGAGCTGATGTCAGCAGTGATTAAAGGAGGAGTGAAAGTGTGGCTTGGGAAAATGAAGGGGGCAGCTCAGAAATCTAATTGGTGCTAGCTTACAGCCAGTGATGAAAGAGCAACAACATGTTTCCTACTTTGTTTTGCCTTCGAGGTGTCGATTTTTGTTTGTCGGGACTGGAGATGGTACTTTGTTGAACTCTGTCTGAGTAGTTTTATTTGTCATTTCATCAATACTTGAAAAATACAGGGAGTGAAATTAAACTTTAGACTTATTTCTTAGCTAGCGTCTGATAAAGTCAGTGAGTTTAACTTTATCTGGGGCTGATAAGTAGTTGCTGCGTTTTGCACTTTTTGTGACAGATTCAATTTTCTGTAAATAGTCATTTAGAGTCAGGATGTTTGAGAAAAAAGGAACTAGGGTATTGTAGTTTAACTAGTATTGATCTGAAAACTCACCTTTTGCATCCTTTTGTGCAGCAGTGTGTGTCTACAGACTCCATAAACACTCCAAACCTGTCAGTGTTAGGTTTAGGTAGGGCTGGGCAATATCTCTAACAAGACACGAGATGACCCAGTAACGTTTATATCGATAGAAAGATAAAACTAGTGATTTTTTAGAGATAACAGGCGTCGCTAACGTTAGCTTGCTGCTGCTCCATCTCTGACTGAAAGTGGTGATCTAATCTTACATGTCCAGCCGACCGAGTGCAGACAAACTTTCAGAAAGTTGTTCTCCACCCTAAACTTTACACTCAGCTTTATTAATATTTTGGGGATGTTCATTTGTGTTTCAGTTAGCCTTTCCATAATGACAGCCTGTGTTTACTTTTTCCTGTTGGTGTGGGGAGATGGGCCAAATCCGGTGGCAGGGCTGGGGGTCTGCAGCAGAAAATTCCTCAGAGACGTATCTTTCCCTACTCGCTTCCACTAAGGTTACATACATTACATTTTTCGATGCATTTAATCAGCTGATGAATTTATGAATATGATTTATCAAGACAGCCTGAAGTGAGTTAACTTTACAGGAAGAAAAATATTGAGATATATATTGTTTATTGGAATTCAGCTAAAAAATATTGAGATAAAAGTTTTTGTTCATATCGCCCAGCCCTAGGTTTAGGAATTAGGTGCCTAAAACAAGTCGTTTCAGAAGGTCCCTGTTTGTGATGTCACAATCGGGTACATTCCAGCTAAAACAAGAGAATATTTTCAAACTGCATTTTATAACTTACAGCCGTAAGGTTTGATTACATTAATTGGTTTTAGATCATAGCTGTTATTGAAAACTCATCAGTATCATGTTTACTGTGAGTTATGTTGAATTTATGATCATAAGCTAGCTTATCTTTATTGTGGTGTTTCTGTTAACTGTGGACAAACATTCATAATCGAGGTCCTTAGATGGGTTGATCTTTATGATAAATCTCCCACTTTAAGAAAATCTCGAGTTTAATCTGCCTTTTTATGGTGCACCTGAGAAGTTTGGGTTGAAACAATCACCAAACAGAGAGAGGTGTGCATAGGTTTGACAGTGTCCCCTAAAATGTGTTTAAATCACCTTGACATCTTCAGACAGATGAAACAAACTGCTAAAGTCAAACAGTCACAAAGAACCTGAACAGAGTTCTGCATCTTTTTTTTAACCAACAACCGACACGGTTCATTTGATCCAATTGATACACTGCTTCACTGGCTCATATAATTACACCAGTGATCACAGCTTCTGTTGATTAAATCATGTTCAGAAATCCTCCAAGGAACCGAGATTATAGAGCAGCTTAATGTCTCACCGAGTCATTTTACGCATATTAAACACGCCTCTTTTAATCTACGATGAGGTCGTGCTGTTTGTTGTTTAGTTTGTGTTGCTTTTTATATTTATATCAAGTGACAAACACACACTAATGGGCCACCAATCATTCTATAATTGGAATTAACTGGCATTTTGGAAAAAAACAATTGAGTTTTGTTAACCACACTAAGAGGGAGAATGTGTGTTTATCTTCAGTAATGACTTCACCTGAATTTGTGAGCTCCATGTTGTGCCATGCCAATTTTTATTTTTCTTCTTCTTCTCTGAGTTGTTTTGTAGTGATTAGCAAGCTACCTCTTGGTGCATTACCGCTACCAACTGGAGTGGAGTATTGACCTGGACTCTAAATAGTGTCAATATAAAAAAGTAATGAATAATAATACAGAAATGTTCTGAAGGCCTGGGGCTAGAAACAAATGTTAAAGGTGAATGCTGCCACCTACTGTTTTGGGGTTTTTAACCCCAGGCCCCTCTCTGGACACGCCTCAGGCATAAAGATATTTAGCAAATTGAATTGGAGCAAAATAGAAGATAGTTGTACAGAAAATAGTTGCTAAAATTAAAAATGTAATAATGATTCACATTTAATTATATATAATTTAAATTCTAAAGACATTTAGCAACAAAAGCTTTCCTTCACTGTTTCATCAGAACTTTTCTTGTTCTTATTTTTCCAGAAGCCAACATCAAATGGACCCGGCCCAGTTCATAAAGTGCCACCACTTTCATTTGTTTTATTGATCTCCGTGAACAAATTTGAATGAATTTCACTTTGGCTTTTGCTGGCACGTCTGTGTATGACTCCTATCAGAAATTTCCATCAAACATCCGCTGGATGGCAATTAAATAAAGCTGCAGGTCTGATGAAAGCATTAAAGCTTTTCTCTAATTGCCAATATGTCATTATGCATTTCCAGATAAACACTGCAGGCACAAGAGCTGAGGAAGGCAAAGCAGTTGGGTAAAGCCCTGAGAGTAAGTGGAAAGTTAAAATTTACAGTCACTCATTCACTTCCTTGTGGCAGCTGATATTTATTCAGATAATGCACGTAATGGCCACTCCTGTGGGTGGCATTTGATTTGTAGGCAAAGTCGAACCAAATTCACAAGTGGGACCATTTTTCCTCGTGATTGATCCATTCGCTGATGTGTGGAGTCGATAAAGAGCCACCCATCAAGTCTCCATCTGGCCCAGTTGACTTCTGAAGTGGTGATGAGGAGAACCGTCCATCAGTGACGCCAGGAGGAAGCACTCCCAGGATTAGGATTTGTTTCTCGTCTTCACATTTCTAGTTTTAAAACTTTGAGCCTTCGTTTAGGTTTCCTGTTTCACAAAGACTCTTCTTCTTAATGTACAACGTTTGCCCTAAAAATGTCCTCCTCTGCAGCCTCTGGGCCTCACTGTGGACAATTGAGACTTTTACAGCCCTGCTCTAATTTACATATTTTCAAAAGTAGTTAACTTGTCAGGATAAAATTACAGCTGAATCAGACATTCAAACTGCACAAGCCTCCGTAGACAATTAAGCCACCTGTCACTCAAACCAACCTCATTTCCAGCTTCCTTCTCATTCCCAATTCACTCGCCTACATCCTTTCTCTTCCACTTCTCTCGCTTCCAGCCTTTTCTATCTCATAAATCATTTTAAGTGTGTGAGAAAGTCTCATCTGCACCTCAGACAGATAAAGTCTGTGCCGCCTCCTTCATGTAATCCCTCCAGTGAACAGAAAAGCGTTGATCCCGCTTTTGTACCACATGAATTGCACCACGTGTTCAGCCCTGTGATTCTTTCTTACTCGGGATAAAGCTGTGTCGCTCCTGTTATGTAAAGTGTAAATCTGTATCGGTTCTTTTACATCCAAAATTGCTCGTTGTTGCAGGAAAGTTGAAGCTCTTCACTGATTTTGTGTCAAGCGTTGTAGGTATCTTCAGATAAATGTTGCATTTGGAGTAAAATTAGCTTTTTGCACTAATCACTGAATCACAGAACCTTTATTTGTAGGCTGCCCAGTGGTGCAGTTGGTTGCACTGTTGCTTTTATAGCAAGAAGGTCCTGGGTTCAGAACCCAACTTGACCTTTCTACATGGAGTTGCACCTGGTTGGACCCCCTTTTGCCTTCAGAGCATAGATCCAACAAGGTGTTGGAAGCATTCTTGAGAGGTTCTGGTCCAGACTGATGTGACAGCATCAGCTCCATCCATGATGTGAATCTCCCGTACCACCGCATCCCAAAGGTTCTGGACTGGACTAAGATCTTGTGAATGTGGAGGTAATGTGGTCATGGTCATGTTCTAGAAACCACTTAGAGATCATCTGAGCTTTGTGACATGGTGCATTATCCTGCTGGATATATAGCCACCAGAAGATGGGTCCACTGTGGTCATAAAGGGACAGACATGGTCAGCAACAATACTCAGGTAGGCTGTCAGGTGGCACTAAGGTGTCCAAGGAGGGCCAAAAACATCCCCCACCACTACTACCATTTTACAGCCTTAAGTGATGATGCAAGGCAGGATAGATCAATTTTTCATGTTTTTCCAGTCTCTTATGGTCCAGTTCTGGTGAATAGTTGGTCCCCTCCAGCTGGTGCAGAATGCTGCTGCAGTTTCTGATGGGGACTAAAAAGTCTGAGCATTTCACACCAGCCTGTCTACTTCCAACAACCAGGACATGTTCAAAGTCACTTAAATCTTCTTTCTTTGGTCTTCGACACATCAATAAATGCATTGAGTGTCTGCCGTGTGATTGGCCAGTTAGCTGTTTGCATAAACAAACCAATGTGTCTAAAAAAGTGGCCAGTGACTGTTTATCAATGGAGAAAACAGTGCTGTCTGTCTGGGCTGCTGGATATGACGTCCAGGCTTCAGTTTGTCAGTATTTTATACAAGCTGAAAAGGGTTCTGTTGAGCATTCCCATCAACAGTAAATCCAATTTACCCCGGCTCCAAAAGAGTTCATTTGCAAGTGAAAAACACTTTATGAAGCAAGTTTTTTTAATATAAATTTCCACTGGGTTGGTGACTCGCCTCTCACTGGGAGCAATCATGCTCAAACTGCATGCTTTACTGTTTATAATTGGGCTTAGAGTAAGCCATTGCACAATCACAAAAACAATTTCCTCTGTGGGTAAAAAAAGCAGTTCACAAAAATAAACCATAAAATAGAATAACTAAATAAATCCATGTTAGTCAGTCTGCATTTATACAAATATTTTGTCAGAGGAGACGTATAAATGCAGCAGCATTAGCAAATAAGCATGCTGTTGCTCATTTACAGCCATCCCCCTGAGTGGGACTTGTGGATGGATTTAATATTTTCTGACAGCCACCCCTGGCTCACTAAAAGCCACCATTGTCGTGCTGACACATCGCTTCATAGTTTGCATATTCCACAGCTCCTAGTTTTTAAAATACATCAAATACAAGCTGACGTTTAGTGTAATACTAAATAAATCATGATTCATATTAAACAAAACTTCTAATGTGAGTTCACTAGATGTTTTCTATTCAAGATTACATAAAACAATCGTTAAAATGTTAAATTCCCCTTAAAGGTTCCAGGGTAAAATGTTCATTTGCTTGTTTTTGCAGCTCTTTCTTTTTGGCATTAACAGAACATTAAAGTGATGTACATAAAGACCGTATGTTAAATGAGGGGATCCATATGTGCGTGTTGAGTTGCACGTCCCGGTCCAAACTGACTCATAGTTTGAGTTCCTTATTATTCTAAATGGGGTACAGAGTGTGCTGCTTGAGGCTACCAGATGGAGAAAGTTGTGTTCACGTCTGCCTAATGAGCACCAAGTAGCCAGAAGACACTGGTGAATGCCACACTGATGGGGCAATTCCAAAAACAAAAAGCTGTTTTAGGGATAAACTTGGTTTTTAACCTCGCTCTTGCACTGATAGGATCTAATCTGGACAGGAAATTCTTCTCAGATTGATAAGAAAAATGTTCACTGGGGTTGATGTTTGTGCAGCTGGTAGCGGGATCAGATTGTGTAGGCTGTGATCCGTGATGCATCTTTCATGCCATGTTTGAGTGGTAATATTCACTAAGCAATCCTGCATCTTATTTCCTCTCATACCGCTCTCATCTCCATCCAGCATCTGCAGTTTGACAAACTGGCCTTTCTTCTTGAGAGAAGAATTGGTGGGACTCCCTCTACCCCCCCACTCCCTCCTCCAGGAACGGGATTAGATTTAGCCTGGCATGTTGCTCCAGCTCATAAATCATTTGCTTTATCATTTCTCCAGCCTCAATAAAGCTCCTCTAAATGGAAATTCGCCACCATTGTTGCAAGAGCTTACTTTACGAGAATAGCCATATAAATCACGTTTGCTTGAAAACACGGAGTCATAACTTGGCGTAAAGTTCTGCAGGCTACAGAGGATCAGGAGCACAAACACACTTGCACACATGGGATGAGATGGTTCTCCTGCTCTAACTTGATTGGATCCTCTCCCGTATCTGTTGATATTTGAAAAGAGAATGATCTACTGGAAGTTCAGTCAGAGGCAACACATGGACACAAGAAAAGCATATAGGCCTGTTTCCACTATCAGAACTTCACCAACACCACCTTCATGAAAATGCCAAAGGGACCACTCTCTGGGCCATTTCAGAGACCAGCTGAGTACCTGAACTGTGGTATGTACTCGGAAATGACCCCGTAAAGTTGATGGGTGGGAATTGTGAGTTAACTCATGCTGATTGGTTGTAACTAAGTAGGCATTTGTAAAATTGGAAGAGTTGCTGGCAAAGCAGAATGGAAGGAAAAGTAAATAAGCAGCATTGATGAAGCTTTAAAATCGCCCTTTATAAACTCTCAATGCTAACAAATGCGGTGGAAAATCCCCGTACAACGCCATAATTTGTTTTATGGGCTCCCACAGAGCGCCGTAAAAAATTGCACTCATTCTGGTATTTGAACGCCAATGTTTTATGTCACAAAGTCCCTCTCCCGGTCTCCAGATTGGATTAAATTATAGCGTACTTTGACGGAATGAAACTTTTTTTATTCTTATTCATGTCCATTGACACCTTCAGACGCTGATCAGAGACATCATTCACTTGCAAGGCAGCCGTGATATGCTGACGTCAAAGTCCTGAAAGGGTTCATTTTGTATCGAGACACATGACAGGACCAAGCCATCATATCTCCTGGTGAATTCCCCCCTCCCTGAAAGGATGCAATCCCCGAAAAGCTAAAGTCTTGATACACAATTAACAATTTGCCTTTTTTATTGCTATCTGATCTCCAAACACTCCCAAAGTTGCTTCAACCTTGTTGCACTTCTGACTCTAAATAAAGAAGTAACTTTTTTGAACATGTTAGAAGTTTCAGCGATGCAAGAGCAAGTTCCTGTAACTCATGCAAAAAAATTGAGAACCTTCATGCATGTTTTGAAACATTTTGTAAACTCGTTCACAATTTGTCGCCAACAGTTGCAGCCCACTAAGATACTGGTTTAACTGGGCACCACCTGTTGTTTTGATGATGCAATGAAGGCAAACTGAAATGTGTCACAATTAGTGAGTCTCACACGACCGGCGTGATTAGCGTGAGAGTGTAATGTGGTCAGAGAACCCAGACACGAAAGAACGAGCGTTGGGAGCTGCTAGCACGCAGTTAATCTAGGAACAACAGCGCGGAACCAGAATGAGAGCGGGAACGCGGCGTTGTTCCAGAAAATAAGAGATCGACTTACTTGGAAAAAGGCGAAAGGCCTGAAGAGCCGGGAAGCTCGGGTGAAGAGCTGGGTAGCTCAAGTCTCTGGCATAGATTGTTGAATTGATGACTGAGTGAGGTTGTGGTGTGTACTTCCTCCATGATGGTAATGATGTAGGAGGGATTCTGGTGAGAGGGGGATGATGGGAAATGGAGTTCTATGCTGAGGATTTGCGGTTGGAGGTGTGTGTGGATGATGAAGGTGGAGAGGATGTGACAAAATTAACGTAGAGAAAATAACGCTTTCAAACAAAAGAAAAAAGATTTTTCTGTATCTATTTACAGTGTCTTTATGGGACTTAGCCTGTAATGTAAAGCTCAGAAAATAGCTACCTCTGCAAGTAAATATATCTTTTAGGTACATGAGACATTGCACGCACAAAAGAACCAATCAGTTAAAATGAAAGCCTAATACACTGCTGGTGAGTAATAATTCCCCCATTTATCATGGAGCTGAATGGTAAAGTGGCTTTAATCGCCTTGATCACTAAGGTCATCCTGAGTGTGCCTTAAGGAGAACAAAAGACCCACTTTCATCAGGAAAAGAGTTTCTTTGTTGGTACAAAAAGCCTCCTTTTGTAGGTTTTCTAGTTATTACCATCCATTCTCTCCTCTCATTGCCCTCCATCCTTTTGTTCATGAGGCAGCAAGTCTTTATGAAATGACCAGTCTGGACTGAGTTGTGGCCCAGCTCAAAACCAGATGATGCAAGAGGGTCTGAAGTTTTCGAAAGCTGATTATGCCAACGTGCAAGGGATGTCTACCAGTATCCCAGTGACACATATGCTTCCTTAACAAGGCAGAAGCAGATGGCTGCACAGTGGCAAGAAGGCAAAAACAAATCTAAACATCCCAAATATAAAGATGCTGATGTGATCTTTACTTTGTCAGCAGGTATAGTAACGGTTATACTATTCAAGCTAAAATTACAAAGATTTACACAAGACTTATTTAGTTAGACATTTTACTTCAGTAAGAGAGAAAATAAAATGGTTGCTTGTTTATTCTGTGAGTCACACAACTCATCACTTCATCCTCAACAATATAAAGAATTCACAATAAGACTGTTGTGAAAATTTTGAACCAGCCCAGCATCAGTCATAAATTAAGAGCAACATTTTCTGTGCCAGAGAAACACTTAGTTCTATTTATGATATAAATTTTACAGATGGCTGCATACACTGTTAAAGACGAGCAGATAAAATAGGTCATAGAAACCACAACTTTCAACAAATGCAATAAAAGCCAACACAGCTTTGATGTTGATGTCAGAAAACAGCCACCAGACATCAAAAGACAGGCTCTGAGGTTTGACTGACTCCCTCATTAAACTCAGCGAGTCACTCAGCCACATATGCCACAACCTGCTACACAAACTGATCCTCACTCAGGTAATGAGAGATTCTGTGTTCATATCCCGGACAAGCCCCCAATTTGTCATGGCATTGCTCAAGTCAATAAAAAATTGCAAGTTTTAATCAAAGTGTGAATACATTTATTAGCGCTAAACATGCAAAAGCTTTCAAAGATGGCTTAAGCACTGTTCACACGGCAGGATTTTTAAATTGTCAGCTAATTTTCCAAACATGAGAGACCAGACATGGTGCAAAAATAAATCATGGATATACCACTTTTGGTCCTACAATGTTTGGTTTGTGGCAACACAGCAAAAACTACACTACACACAAAACACATTCCTCAGTCAGACAGTAAATCTCGCAGGATATGACTAGCAAACATGGCGGAGGAGGTGTGCAGCGTGCTTACGTCACCTTGCTTTCTGATTGGCTACATGTCTCATTCAAAAGGCAACACATTGCTTGCCCTCAATAACCATACAAAGACAATCCAATACCTTTGAAAGCCCTATTTATGTTCCAAGTGGTCCTGACATGCTTCTGGGTGGACCAGAGTGCTTTTAACACACCACACATGGCAGGATTATCTGATATGATTGTCTTTAGAGCCATTATGGTGATAAGGCGCATCCTAAAGATTATCAGAAGGAGAGGATCAAGTCAAAAATTGTCACCATTATCCTGCTGTGTGAACTGGGCCTTATTAACATGCTAGCATGTTCTACCAATCCAACTGATTAGCCCCACCCACTAGGACCTGCAGAGCAGCCAACATAATAAAGACAACATAGGTCTCTACCAGCAGAAGAAAGGCCGTCACACATTGCAACACCATTCTCCTTAAGTTTAGCCTCCAGTACTTTAAAGTCAACTCAACTGGATCTTAAAGTGCTTTCTTGTTCTTAGGACTGCTCCTCTGAGATGTGCCCTGCAATCGGTTCAGTTACAGTAGAGTTCCCTTTGCAAAGTGAGCAGTTCTCTTTGAGCAAATGGAGGTCACCCGGGGCTAACCTCGCTCAGCTGCCAAAGTCTTCTCGGCAGTTGTGTTCCTCATCATTCACACAGCAGTCAGAGTGCACCACCGTATTTTCTACCAGTGATGGCGCGGCACAATAATTCAGCTGCAAGCCTTTTAGTCCTCCTCAGTGGGACGGAATGAGTGAGAGATTGATCGCCTGCCTGACGTACATCAGATCCGTGCAGAACATTGTTTATGACTCATAAACAATATGTGCTTCTGATGGAAGAACAGACTTTATCCATCATCTGATAATGAGAACTTTATTCAGCTTGGATTCATTTAGAAAGAGCTGCACAAACAATACCCAGATATGTGACTTGTCTGTTTTTGTTTTTTGGAATGTGCGGATAAGAAGTTTGTTTCCTTGCTTTTCGTCCCTTCACAGGAAGTCGGATTGGATGTGATGCTTCACTGTGCGGAGCAGGTGGCCACACAACAGCTGCTGCTGGACCCAAATACCACAGCCTGCGTCAGCTCGGCTTGGAAAAAAACAACACGATGTTGCAGCTTCTGTTTAACTCTTCTGTGTAGAAGAATTATGGCGCATAATTATACGTATAGACAAACACAATCCTTTATTCATATTCTGAATAAAACATTGTATGAAAAAAGACTTGATTTTATCCTTTTGTACTTTAAATTAGATTTGATGCATTTCAAGGTTTAACCTTTACAGATTGAGGAAATACTAAAGATTGGGCTGCAGAGAAACATTATAGTTGATTTAAATTCTCACGAGAAGCAATAACTTATTTATGAATGTGTTTTGATGACTTATTACAGAATCTGATTGGATTATCAGAACAAGAAGAAATAAAACTCATGGATAATGGTAAACCATCTGGTTAGGACATGTAACTGGTATATTTATTATTATAACAGACGTTTCTTGGGAAACAGAACTTAACTCTTTTATTAATGGACTCTTAAAATGTCTGCCAGCCAAAGGAGGATTTCTTTTAAAGCTAATCCGGATCCTGTAAGGATTATAGATTTATATTTTTACTCGATAATTCAACCTGACCTCATACAGTTCAGGTCGAGGTCACTCTTTTTTAACACAGCTCTCAGAAATTCTTTTTAAATGGAATATTTCTGCCTCAGCCGATGGTAACATGAGGACATTTAGCAAACTTCAACATGAAAAGATACTTTCTGGAACCTTTTAAAATATATTTTCATAAAACATGAAGATTATTTAGTGGCACTGACCCCAAACCATGTAAGATGCATGGCTAAACACTGGAAAACGTTTTTTATTAGATGGAAAAATAATAATAAATGTGCAGCTTAATTTATGCAGAATGTGACCATTTATTTATTTTTTTTATTTGCTTTCCTGTTTTAAAACTAAATTTGAAATAAAACAAACCCATCTGAGCTACACAGCAGACTAACTTCTACTGCTCCAGTTCATGTTCTCCATCTCTAGGTCTGTTCTTTGCTCAGCAGATGTTGTCATCAGTATGTGTCACCTCAAGAGCTCATTTTTCACTGTCACCTACCATCTAGATGCATCCATCACTGTCGCATCCTTTCACCTCTTCCTAAAACCATCTGTCCATCCGGCTTAGGCCAATCAGAGTCCATCAAATGATTTTGTACCTTTGTTCTCTGGCCATGCAAAGAACATTATTAAGAGATGGTGCTTCCATTTTTCCTGCCTCTCTGGGCTTGGGAGAACGAACATCGTTCTAGTACAAATAAAGAGTGTTTGTGTGTGCATGGCATGAGATCAGAGAGGAGGGGCTGGAGCAGTGCTCTGTGGCTGTATCAGCATGCAGCAGGCAGGGTTTGTCAGCCTGAATAATGTCTAACAGGAATAATCAGGAGGACACAGGGACAATGAAGGGAATAAAGGAGAGATATTTACAAAAAGAAGACAATTTGAGTTAACGGTGAAGCAGAAAATGTTTTTCTACGTGACTTCACAGTGAAACGCAGGTGTTTGTTGTTGGATCCTGATTGAAGTTTTGATAATGATGCTGAAAAGGTGAAGAACACGCAGGAAAACAAATCAATTATCTGTCAGCAAGAATTTTCTGTTAATTAACAGTAAAAGTGGGACATCTCCTATGTGTTACAGAAGTTTTAGTCACATATTTAGTGAGGATAATAACACCATAACAGAGAAAAATAAAAAACAATTAAAACAAGGATGTAGTTTGAAATTTAAGTATTTATATAATCAACCTTTTTTGTTAAAACATAATTCCAGTAACGCTAAAAAACACCAAGAAACACTGCATCTGTAAATTTTCATGCACAAATAAACAAAGGATGATATTTATTAAAAAGAAATAAATATTAGATTTAATGGTAAGTTTTTAGCTAAAACAAATTGAAAATGTTCTTTTTTTCTCACCCACTTTAGTTGGAGTTCTCATCATTGCTGATTAGAGGAAGAAAAAAAATCTAATTTTCTTTTTCTAAATTAACTCAATTTCCAAGAAATCCTCAAACAGAACTCTGACACGTTTTTCACTTAATTATTTTTCTTAATTAAATTCAGATATGTAATGAGTTAAGGAGAAAAGATCTAATCAATTCTGTTAATTATCACCATGATTTAGGAATGCAGTGTCAGGAATTTTATCTCGTTTCAGATATAAATCCAATTATCCCTCTTCTTTTCTGTAACGATTAGTGCTTTTTCTTTTACGTAGCACCCACTGATCTTTTTCTCCTGCTAAATGCTTGGGAGGTCATTTTGGTTTTCAAATAAAGCTGCTTTGAAAAGGTTTTTATCATAATTCTCTTCTGTGTTGCATGAATAAAATTAAAAGTGGAACGATTTAACCGTATCAGGTGGGTTTTTGTAGTTGGGTGTGACTATCATTCCATGATTACTTTGATGGTTTTTATTTGATGGTTTGATGGTTTTCTCTCCAGTTTTCATCCTGCTCCTTCCTCACACCTGCCCCTGATTTGCTGATTTTCACAGCTGCCGCTTGTTGCTTGTTTGGTCCTTCAGTAATTACAATTTCTGGTTTTCATCTGTGATTTAGTCAAATCCTCACTTCATTTTGTGTGTTTCCATTTCAAACTGCACTCTACTAAACTTTCAAATTTTCTGACAGATTTAGATTTTGTTGTTTTTTATAATCTATTGACTTTGAATTTATGCTCTTACCTCACCAACGTTGTGTCAAGTTTAAATATTAAAAACCAGAACCCTTGGTTGGCTCCATCAACATTTTCAATTTGGAGATCCATCTCAGTTGAAACAACAGGACCTTACTATAGACTTTACCTGGGAATCCACGTTTAGTGCCGAGTCCAGTTTAATAACAAGAATGGTGACAGAGTGGCTATGGCGAGAGAGGGTGGGGGAAAGGTCTAAAGGTGGAGGAACATCATTCACATTACAGGCCAAAAGGCCAGCCTCAGTCATTTAAGAACAGAAGATCATCTGTCAGTCACTCGAGAGTGACTAAAGGGAAGTGTGAGGTTTAAAATGGACATAGAATTGGGTGTCAGCTGCATAAAGATTGTACTGGACCCCACCTTCTAAAAACATCACCCTTGGGGGAGTTTTTATAATGAAAATAATGGAGGTCCTGAGATAGAACCCTGAGGGATGCCCCCAAAGGGGCAGAAGTTGACACACTATCATCAGGCATCACACAAAGGCTTTGTTCATGAAGGTAGGAACAGAACAACTCAAGAGCAGAGTCTTGGACATGTCTTACGGGTGGGAGCCCCCCCGGTCAACCCAGGACATGCTGGAGGAATTACATCTCCAGGCTGGATGGGGAACATCTTGTGGAGTCCCACTTGTGGAACTGGTGGAAGTTGCTGGTGAGAGGATGGTTTGGGCCTCATGACCTAGACCCAAAAAAGATACCTAATAAACAGGCAAAATATTCACCCCAAAATCCTAGGTCAATATTCACAAATGCTACAATGAAAACAGTCCACAAAGCGTATTGGTGCCTTTACACATCAAACTTCAGTTCTTGACTTGCTGGCTACTATCCTGCATTTTTAAATGTTTGTCATTCCAGTACACCTGATTTAATTCAATAAGCTTTTACAGGACTTGGGGACTTGCTGAGCAACAAATTCAACCATTAAATCAGTAGATCACTAAAATGTGTAGGACAGAAGCCCTAAGGGTCTTTTGACACCATTGCTTTATAAACCTATATATATTGTGTATTTATTCATCTAATGTTGAAATTTGATTTAGTCTGTTTTGTAAAAATGGCAAAAAAAATGTAGTTTTTTAGAATATTTTGTAAAGATTGCATGTAGTGTGACACTATACACAGCAGGAAAGTTCAAAATAATTACAGAAATATAAAATTTCAGACACATTCTTAGTCATTGTTGTTGTTTTCAACAAAAGCTGTTGTTCAGCGACCACACTACTGCAAAATGGGTCACAGCAGCACTTATAATGTGGTATTTAATTTCTGTGTTACTGTCCTAAAGCAACAGGTCACTAGAGATGTGTTTTGTTTTTTAGAGTCTGTTAGTAAAACTCTTCTATATTTAAAGATCAAACATCTCCTGTACAGTTGTGGCCAACAAAAAGATCCATTGAAAGCTGAAGAGGTGAACGGTGAAGCATGTAGGTGTGTGAAAGTGACCCGTTACATCAGGTTCTGGACTGGGGTGTCTGCAGGGAGAGAGCCTTTCGATTTTAAAGGATGCTTCTTTAGTCGGAGCTATTCCCTGAATACTCAAACACTTTACTCACTTCACTACACATGCAGAGAGATAAATATGTGCATGCTGTTCAGTTCCAGCAAAAGCAGCAGAATAAGTGAGCACAGGGAG
>SSNS01000092.1:340823-376952 GCA_006937985.1 Aphyosemion australe
GGATGGACATGGATGCTAATATCCGCTGACAAATCGTGTTCAGTTCAGTGAGGAAGACGTCCATGACACGTCATCAGATACACACTTCATTTCAGATTTAAACGGGGGGCTTCAGATCAGCTTCTTACATACAGCTGTAAAAAAACATCTGCATCACTGAAAACATCTCTGGCTTTATTTTGAAGCCTGATTCTCAATGGAAACTCTGGTAGTTTTTCATTTCTTACAAATGTGCCTCTCAAACTGATCAGCCGTCCCCCCTCCCCCTCTTAGATCAGTCTACAACCTTCCCTGATCAGATAGATTTTGGTTCAAGAAGTTCATCTGTGTGTTTGTGTGTGGAAGCAGAGAAGATACCACCACTGAGTGTTTTTAATGATTAAAAAAAGAAAAAGCGGATGACTTGAAGTGGAACAAGTTGACCAGGAAGAGCAGCATTCATGCCATGACCAACATTTTATGCTCAGGGCAGCACAACAGCTCAGCAGGATGGCCAAGCAGGATTCAAAGTGAGGAATCGTGTAATACAGCAGCCAGCGCACGGTTTCAGAGAGCAAACGAGTGCAGTGGTGCACCAGTAATTACATTCCTCCAGCCAGTGAGTTCGCCCCCACAAGCTCAGCGTGCCTGGTGCAAAACAGAGGGTTCAGTGCAATCCTCCTGTTGCTATAATTTGCTTTTATTTCTCCTGCGTGAGCTCCCACGGCCCTCTCTGCTAATTCTCAGCTCCTAATATGTGCACATGTTGTGTGGGTGTGTGCACATGGATGATTGTAGGACTGGAGGGAGCTTTCAAGGAAATGTACACGTTATTAAGATTCTGGTCTTTTTTAATCATCAGTCTGGTTGTGTTTTTGCTTTACTGGGTCAAACGGGGACAAGAGGGGAAGAAGCTTTTTCTGAGTCTCAAAGAAGCAGGAAGTCCAACTGTCTTCTGTTGAGCTACTTGGATCGCTGTCCTCGGTGACCTGGAATTCCCTACTTGACTCCTTTGGATTCATGAGGAAATCCTCATAAATGCCTGGAGCATTTCCTTTTATTGTCTAATATGTATTTATGGAGGCGTGTTTGGACACGAGGATTCACCAGTCCTCCTACTCACTGATTCTTGACAAGTGCACCACTAAAAACCATAAGGTTGTTTCTGAATCCTTCATGCACTTCCTTTGAAATCCAGCGACATGTTTGAATCCATCCTATCTAGTGTTTTTTTTTTGCTTTTTGGGTTCTACTTTCAACTAACTCACGTGAAACAAACTATTATGGTTTAAGGAGCATTTTTACCCAAAACACATCAGAAACCCGACTTTTTTGCTAGTTTTTCATCTGTAATAAACAAAAAGTTAACGTTAATTATTTGGTGATGGGAAGAAATGAAACACAGGATTTTAGCTAATTAAACAGTCTTGGTGGATTTATCAGACTGGACTTTATCATTCAGTCATTTGGTGGAGACAGTGGTGTAAAAGCAGACTTTCTTTATCAAACCTAAACATACGTTTATTCAGAAAGCCAGTTTGTGTGTGTGTGTGTGTGTGTGTTGGCGTGCATGCGTGCGTGCGTGCGTGTGTGTGTGTGTGTGTGAGTGTGTGTGTGTGTCTCAGAGAGAGCATCAGTAGATGACAACAGTAGATGTGACAGCTCCATCAGTGCCAAGCAGGACACAGTGACCTCTCTGCTGTCACAAACCACTGAGACACTGGTGAGAGGTGTACTTTCATCATGTTGTCTCTCTCGTGTGTGTGTGTGTGTGTGTGTGTGTGTGTGTGTGTGTGTGTGTGTGTGTGTGTGTGTGTGTCCGTACTTAAAATTACACACATCCTTTTGAGAAAACAGTTTCTGCATCTTCCTTCTCTTCTCCCATCATGAATATTCATCAGATGGGTGTAGATGATGTAATTCCTTTGTCTTATGTTATTCTCTGTAGCATTTTGTCAGGATGCTGCAGATCTTCAGCGATATTTCATATCAAGAGTCAAAGAGAGGCAGGAACCAGATCGCAGAAGCAGCTGGGTGTGGGGTGTGGGGGGGGGGTTCTCTCGATTAATCCCTGCTGTTTCATCTCAGTTGATCTGTCCTCCATCTGAGCTTTTTGAAGAGGTGGATTTAGAAACAGCTTTGATGAAGGAAAATTAGCAAATGCCAATTTTTGTTTGGATGTTAGATCATCAGCTGCTCTGAGCAGAATGTTAACGGCTGAGTGAGTAACCCAGAGAGAGCCTGTTGGGCTGGGAATCCCAGTTCAGCCTAACCTGCTCTATTTTTAAGTGATCATTTTATTAAATGTGTATAAAACTCCAATCTGAGCTTCTGTACTTTTAAGGTGCGGCCATAAATCAATGAAAAGTTCTGAGGCCGACACGTAAAGTGCATTAACTCTCCCTCATGTAAGTAAAGATTACATTTATGATAAATGGGTGAAGCAGCCGACTCCACTCATAAAAATGTTTTTTTAAAGGAATGCAGTGCAGATTTGTAGGCAGTGATGCAAAACGTGGCCAATTAAATTGTCTCCACTTGGGGATAAAATGCTCTGTAACTATTCCAGACCAACTTGTGACACTCCTCTGTGCAGCTTTAACGTCCACTCAGAGTCTGTTGAGAGGCTGGGCAGCTAAATCCAAATCTCTAACAGGAAAAGGCTTCAAGGCTGCATCAGAAATTTGTTCATGACTGTTTGGAATAGAAGACCAAAGTTCAATGAGTGTATTTCCCTAGATTCAAGTCAAACAGGAAGAGATGTGGAGGCAGAGACAGAGTCTGATGTCTAAATCTGTTTCCCTGACCTGACTTCTATTTTCTGCAGAGAGATGGATACCTCACTTCACAGAAAAGGCAGCTCAACCTTCTGCTTTTAGTTATTCGCACTCCTCCGACCTCCATTCTTCCCTGGCAGGCAGGAAAAACAGCTATGTTCATCAAATGTATAAAACTGGAGATAAAAAGGAAGAATGTTTTGAGCAACCATAATGAGAGCCTAATAATTACCTTGTCAGGGGCATATTCTTTGTTAAACCGCAGCTAATTGACATCAGCAGACACGCCACTCACAGCGCTGTTAAAACCACTGACAGGCGAAGTGAATAACGTTGATTATTATCTCATCACAATGAAACCTGTCAGGAGCTGGAATATATTAAACAAGCGGGTGAGCAGTCAGTTTTTGGAACTCCTCAGAGCAGGGGAAAAAACTGGCACGCATAATAATAATCCAGCAAAATGATTGAAACCTCTAATGCATTCCGAAGATGGGAAGAAAGCCGAATATCTCCGGACCAGTCCATGGTGAGCCTTGTCCGCTGCTCAAAGAGCTTCAGAATGAATGGAAAGTAGGAGTGATTTTCTTTTGCATCATGTGGACAGCTCTGTGCATGAGATGGCAGCTGAATGAAATCCAGATGTGATGTTTTTTGGTCCCGACATCTATTCTGATGCCACCCTGACACAGACAATGAGTGTTGTTGCAGCAGAAAGACTCACACTTTCCTGGAAGCAGCATTCCCAGATTTTCCACCTCTGTCACTCTGCAATAACGTGGTTACAGGGTGAGCTCCAAATTCCCCCAGATTTTGATTGGGGAAAGAATCTAGGTTGTGCTGGAAAGACAACCCTGCTCAACTAGACTTGATGCCTGCAGGGCTCCAGAGATGCGGTGAAGTAAATGCCTCGAGGGGGTGAAGCTTTTGGAGATGATACAAGAGGGATGCAATTTTACAGAGGTGGTTTAAATTCCGAGGCTGAGCCGATTTAAAACTAAATGAAAGGCCTACCACCTCTCACGCAGGAGATTTAAATGAAAATAGTTTGTTCTTCGATTGTTATCCACTTTTCTGGGTCTGGGTCGCTCAGGAAAACACCAAGAACATATGCTAAAAAGAGACAACAGCATTTGGTCTTGCAGTGGGGTTTTAAGTCCAACGACCAGGTCCCGAATGCTCTTGTCTCTCATTTCCTTACATTTTTGATCTAGTGTAAGTTCTGACCCCTACCTCCCATCAACAGGATCTCCCAGGGGTGTGTGAGGAGGAGCTCTGAAGACTGGAACCCAGGGAGGAGGAGGGACAGGGAACCGGAACGCAGGAGGAGACTCGGAGACCGGGAACCATGCAGCTTGAAGCTAATGCTAATGACATGACCTGTTACTGTGCAACGACAATTAAAGCTTCTGTTTTATTTTTTCTTCTCTTACAGCTTTTGTTGTTGTGTAGTGTCGTTTGTATTTTATTGAACCTTCGAGGCCACCGTAGTAAAGTGGTTCATGAGATAGTTTGCTAACAGACAAACAAAACAAATTACATACATAAACACACACACACACACACACACACACACACACACACACACACACACACACACACACACACATGCACACACACAGTCAAAAACATCAACATGATAGACTGATCTCTCAGGCTGTTTTGTTTTCATTCAGCTTTAGAAACACAAAGATTTACACAAAAACAAACCCCCACCCTGGAGTACATCTAATATTAATTTCCAGTCAGAGCTTTGAGGATTCAACCCTCAGCTTTTTGAAGTGCCTCTGGGCAAAACACACAACTCCCTGTTTGCTCGGGTGTGCTTATTTGTGTTTAATCACTTGTAAGTTGCTTTGGATAAAAGCTCTTGCTAATAATTGATGTAACAAACCAAATATGCTACCTGGGAGGGGACCTGGCTCTAGTCAAAGACTAGTACAACAATCAGGTGTCAGACAACAAAAGATGTAAAAGTAAGGAATGGAAATTTTATATAAAAAGGGCCAACATAAACACAATCCTCCGTTTTATTCTGATGTAGTGTACACATGACCTTGATAGCTGAGTGGTGCATCTGGAGCACATCTCAGAATTTCTCTATCCACGAAAAACACGTTTAATTTTTTTAAAGACCGTTAAAATTCACCTTTGTTTTATTTTCGATCAGTTTAAAATGTCCCATCCATAAGAAGCATTGACATGGCGAGCTGCTGCCAATTCCAATCTGCTCCATTTTCAGATGGAAGCATGTCTTCAGACAAAGCTGCAAAATGAACTCTGAATCTGCTGCGCTGTAATGGGATTATGAGCACGAACTCAATCATTTGCAGCTACAGCTGCACCGCATGTCAGCAGAATTAATGGATTCAAGCCCCCCTAATGCGTCAGCCATGGGTGCCAATCAAACTTTTTCAAACTGAGAATAAAGAGTTGAAGAAAACTTGGAGAAGCTTCTTGAATGGATTAAATTTTTCCCCTCACTTCGCTCCCTGTTGGAACAGCTCGGTATTTATTGAATCTTCTCTCTCTGAGCTGGAGTTCCAATCTTATCAGGATGAGGCAGGAACAAAAGCTGGTGTCCGGGTCTTCCTCAATCACTGCTTCAACCCCCCTCCCCTCGAAAAAAAAGATTCTCCTCTTGATCCGGGTCATCACCTTTGAGCGCCCTGCCAGAGCTCATAATCCAAAATCATTCTGAGAGGCGGAAAAGTCGCCGTAAGCTCCAACATCACGTCAGGAAAAATTGATGCGTGTAAAATATTCATGGGGAGGTGTTGCTGATTTTATTCTGCGTATAAGAAAGGGAATGCCAAATCAGGTGGTGGATTTTACCAACTGTGTATTACTTTTTTATAATCTGTTACTGTGGCCATAATGCTTGGTCAGACAGAGCTCCCACTCAGCGAGTCAAAGTGATTATGACTCCATGCCTCAGCAATTTCAAATTAAATGCAGGGCAAAAACTTATGAATTGTCTCAGACAACCATGGATTAATGTTCCCGTCTTGCAGTATACATAGGCTTATACATTTTACATTAACTCAAGAATTATTTTATGAAGCATGATAGAAACTGGGGATCCGGATTACCTGCTGACCAGTGAAAAAATAAGTGTCCAAAATACATTTAGTACCAACGATGTCCTTCAGGTGTGGAGGTATTCATCAAATTCACTGTATAGAAGACCAGGATTGACTAAAAAATATTGTTTCAGATAGTTTCAATAAAATCTTTTTACAAATTGACTTTTTGTGATTTTCCAGAATTCTTCTTCACTTATGCAAGCATGGACTGCAACTGCATCACAACCTTCAGCGCTTTTAAATTATGAAATCATATCTCCCTCAAAAGTGGGTTTGAACAAATCAAGTCTTACTGTATATATGAGGAGCCACCAGGGACATTATCTCTCACACACGAGAAAATCTCTCATACATACATGTCAATCAATCAAAACTTTATTTATGAAGTGCTTTTCATACACTGAGTGCATCTCAAAGAGCTTTACCCCACCACAGTTAACTTCCCACCCCTCCCCCATCATCCCGTCTATGCCTCCCTCCCCTTACCTCCAACCCCATCCCATGCGTACACACACATTCAAAAGATACAATGAAAGCACAACTGGCTGAGTACAGATGAACAGAAAACAAAGACTGCACTGGGAGTAGCTGGATCAGCAGCAACAGTGTGGGCACCGCCACAGGGCACCCAGAGGAGGCGAGGCATAAATGCCCACCTTCAGCCAAGCGCAGCCCAGGCAGCACCCAGGCATAGCCGACCACTGCTCCCGGGGCAGTTGGCCCACAGAGGAAACACTGGTAGAACCTAAAGATAACAAGTTAAATCATTAATATACGACCAAGTTAAAGAGGCACTGGATAAAGTAAAACACACTGATAAAAAAAGTAAAACATGCAAATTAATTTAATATATAATAAATAATAAAAATGTACTATACAAATAAGTAATACAGGTTAAAATGGGTTAAAAATAGAAGTATAAGAAAATAGATGCTGTATAATTAAAATACTAAATAATAAAACACTGATAAAAATATGCAAACTAGTCAAACAGGCTAAAATAGAAAAAATATTCAGCTAAAAGCTTAACTGAAAAGGTGAATCTTAAGCCTGGTCTTAAAAACATGAACGTTCTGTGTGGCCCTGAGGTCCTCTAGCAGACTGTTCGACAGGTGAGAGACATAAAACTGGAAGGACGTCTCACCTTGAGTGTGTGTCCTGACTTTTGGAATGACGAGGAGACGGCTGCCAGTGGAGCGCAGAGACCGTGAAAACTCATATGGTAGCAGCAGTTCTGAGAGATAAGGAGGCCCAAGAACATTAAGACACTTAAAAACATTATCCTGAAACATGTGAAAACCTCTCAGACACACATGTGAAAACCTTTCATACACACATGTGAAAACCTTTCATACACACATTTGAAATCCTCTCATATACACGTGAAATCCTCTCATACACACGTGAAAACCTCTCAGACATACATGTGAAAAACTCTCAAACACACATGTGAAATCCTCTCATACACACACGAAATCCTCTCATACACACATGTGAAAACCTCTTATACACACATGTTAAAACCTCACAGACACACATGTGAAATCCTCTCATACACACACACGAAATCCTCTCATACACACATGTGAAAACCTCTTATACACACGTTAAAACCTCTCAGACACACATGTGAAATCCTCTCATACACACACGTGAAACCCTCTCAGACATACATGTGAAAAACACTCATACACACTTGTGAAAACCTCTCAAACACACATGTGAAATCCTCTCATACACACATGTGAAAACCTCTCATACACACACGTGAAATCCTCTCATACACACGTGAAATCCTCTCATACACACATGTGAAAACCTCTCATACACCCACGTGAAATCCTCTCATACACACACGTGAAACCCTCTCAGACATACATGTGAAAAACACTCATACACACTTGTGAAAACCTCTCAAACACACATGTGAAATCCTCTCATACACACATGTGAAAACCTCTCATACACACACGTGAAATCCTCTCATACACACGTGAAATCCTCTCATACACGCATGTGAAAACCTCTCATACACCCACGTGAAATCCTCTCATACACACACGTGAAACCCTCTCAGACATACATGTGAAAAACACTCATACACACTTGTGAAAACCTCTCAAACACACATGTGAAATCCTCTCATACACACATGTGAAAACCTCTCATACACACACGTGAAATCCTCTCATACACACGTGAAATCCTCTCATACACACATGTGAAAACCTCTCATACACCCACGTGAAATCCTCTCATACACACGTGAAATCCTCTCATACACACACATGTGAAAACCTCTTCTCAGACACACATGTGAAAACCTCACACACGTGAAATACTCTCATACACACATGTGAAATCCTCTCATACACACATGTGAAATACTCTCAGACACACATGTGAAATACTGTCATACATACATGTGAATTCCTCTCATACACACATGTGAAATCATCATACAAACATGTGATATCCTCTCATACACCAATGTGAAATCCTCTCATACACACATGTGAAAGCCTCTCATACATACATGTGAAATCCTCTCATACACAGATGTGAAATCATCTCATACACACATGTGAAAACCTCTCAGACACACGTGTAAACCTCTCATACACACATGTAAAATCCTCTCAGACACACATGTGAAAACCTCTCATACACACATGTGAAATCCTCTCATACACACGTGAAATCCTCTCATACACATACATGTGTAAACATCTTATACACACATGTTAAAACCTCTCAGACACACATGTGAAAACCTCTCACACACATGTGAAATACTCTCATACACACATGTGAAATCCTCTCATACACACATGTGAAATACTCTCAGACACAATTGTGAAAATCTCTCATACACACATGTGAATTACTCTCATACATACACGTGAATTCCTCTCATACACACATGTGAAATCCTCTCATACATACATGTGAAAACCTCTCATACATACATGTGAAATCCTCTCATACACAGATGTGAAATCCTCTCATACACACATGTGAAAACCTCTCAGACACACGTGTAAACCTCTCATACACACATGTGAAAACCTCTCATACGCACATGTGAAAACATGTGTATGAAGGTGACCGAATGTTTTTTGGGTAAAGGTTTCTGCCAAATTAACAAACAGAGACAATATTATTAGGGTGAAAAATTACAAATAATTTGTGAACACCACTATTACAGAAGTCTTTTACACACTAGTTCTTTCATTTCATTTGAACCCTTTTTGGGGAGTAGGTTGCGGATGGATTAAATGAACATTAGATGACCCACAATAACAGATTAAATCATTTTTGTGAATCTCTTCAAACATTTAGAAAACAAGTTCCTGTAATTATATTCATAACATTTAAAGAGGCAATAAAAAGCTTTCCAAGCTAATTAGCAGGCTTGATGTTTGCAAATAGTCAGTGTGAGACATCTAATTGCCACAATACATCTCCAAACTGCTTCCCAGTGTGTCTGGATTATCAGCAGCTCATTTGGTGAAGCCAGACCTTTCATTCATAGCAGGAAGGAAACATGATCCACAAAGAGCATCCATGTGACCACAAGAGACCCGTCTAGGAGCTGAGTAAAGTCAGCAACGTTACATTAATGTTCCACTTCATGGCCCCCTGCTCCCTATTTTATTAGAACACCAAACAAATCCACTCTCCCTGACTGAGAGCAAAACACACACAGCAGGACAAACAGAACCTCCCGTTTGCTGAGGTGAAGCTCACAGCAACAAAGACTGACCAGAACGTCCATAAAGACGTCAGATTTATTGCTGATTTTCTGCTTGATCTCCATTTAACAGCGAGGAATGTAAAGATTCAAAGAGGCCAATTTCTAGGAGCAAATGACTCGCTCGGGCTGAATCCTTTATGTGTTTGCTCAACGCTGAATTTAAAGACCATTAACTTTCTGTTGGCACAGAACTTTGAGAGATCTCTGATGGCAAAGTGAGAATCTGAGATGAACACATTTATCTGAGCTGGTGGCTCATTTTCAGTCATGCTTAAAGCCATACTATGCAACATTTTCATGTTAAATCATGTTCTTGAGACAGTATGTGCTAAAATGACCCTTTACAGGGTTAATGCAATGTCACTCAGACTCCCACCGCCCCCTGTGGCCAGAATACTGTACTTGCAACTTCAGAGTATCCAGACCACTCCCAGTTATTCTTAGTAAAAAATGGAGCTGACATGCCTGGTGCTGCAGTCTGCTTCCAGCATGTTTCCTGCATGTTTTAGATCATGAAGACAGTTGATTTGTTTGATTTAGTGATGAACCGCTCCTGTAGACACTAATGAAGGCTGAGGAGACATTTCAGCTGTTAGATTAAGGTGTTAATAAGATTAACGCACAGTTAGGAGATAAGTTTCACTTTTGGTTTTACAACAGGGAATTAATAACGGACTCTAGGGGGTGCTAAAAGAAGGCCAAAACTGCATAGTTTCCCTTTAATCCGGAAAATCATGTGAATTTGTCTTTTTAGGAGTCTTCTGTGGCAAAGAACATCACTTTTAAATCCCAGAATTGTTAGAACATTTCAAAGACAAGTAAGAAATGAGACACCTCAGTCTCCCAGATATTAGTAAAAGTTTAATTTTAATAATAAATAAACATCTCTTGTGGAGAATATGGACTTTTATCATTAAAATAGACGATTAAGTAAAATAGAGAAGATGAACAATAAAAACGCTCTTTTATCTCTCTTTTGCTTCTGCTGTTTAAACCATTTCACCTTCTGAGTAGATTTCAGACTCTGACTGTTAGCTTCACTTTCACTAAATGTTTGGCAGACTGTGTTTTATTTTCAGAATTCCACGTGGAAGGACTGGAGCGTGTCCAAAAATGGATCTGGAGAATGTTTACTGTATAGAAAATGAAGATATTTGCTTCCAATAAACTCCTTCTGGCCGTCTGGTTTTACCCCAAAGTCTCTCCGGCATCTTAACTATACAACAGCAAGTCTCACTGGAGGCGAGGAAAAGTGCAAAATGTCAATAATGACAAATGTGAATGAATTGAGATTTAACTGTTTTTGTTTCCTTCCATTTTGTGCTACAGCTAGACTGTCTGTCCATGAAAAATAAATGTCAACTTCCTCTAAACTAGACCTCTTACAAGCTGCACACGATCATTTACTTCCTTTAAATCATCTTTTTTTTCCAGACTGGTTAAAACCAAAGTTTAACAAAGCAGTAAGATGGTTAATTCTGCCTTTTCACGTGTCTGTTTTGCTAACTAAAGCTGTGTTTTATTTGCCTCAAAGATCTGATTTCAGTTCTGGAATTGACCAAGTTAGATAAATCCCTATTGAAAGTTATTTTATAAATTTTCAAAAACCTCTAGAGGGAGGTGACCACCACCTCAGCTGACTCCTTTTGATGAGGAGGAGCAACGTCTCCACCTGAATGAGGTTGAACCTGGTCTCCTAATACAGGAATCTTATTTTATCCTATGTTAGCAGGGATGTTGCTCTTCTAGGTATTTATTTGTCAGGGACAAGGATTTGCAACACACAACCATGGTTTTCTATCCTACTAAATATCACAACAACAAATAAAAAATCATGAGCCTTGGTTAGATACAAAAGGATATAACATTGTCATATTAACATTATCAAATGAAAAAAAAACAATTCCAAAAAATACTGATAAAAATGGTCATTTCAATATATAATTTCTAAAAATGTCCAAAATCTAGTGAGGTCAAATAAATAAAGTGACACGTTAGTGTAATTGGAGCAAAGATAGATACAGTCTGGATAAATGTTCATTCAAGCTGCAAGGTTGAAGTTTGAGGCAACAATTTCTGCTGACGGTTAAGAAAATAGAGCCAAATAATTTAAGCCAACTTTTATCATTTTATTTTATAGGTACTAAAAATCCTTGAACTTGTGCAAATCTTCCATCTTCTTAAATGCTTCATTGGCACAAAGTGTGCACCTTATGGGGGACAGTAATGTCATGTCCTTACAGTTTGTCACTCTACATCTGAAACACGTGAGGGGGGAGAGAGTGAAGTGTGCAGAAAGACACAGAACAATAACCCCTCCACCACCCACAGTGTACCCCTGAAGCACGTCAGAGGTAGCCAGGCATGAGTCGAGGTGCACAGCGGAGTAAAGAAAGCACTTCTCAGGGACACAGCCAGGGGACAGCGGCTCGGGACACACCATCATCCCGGAACACACTGCGGGGTCCCTGTCAGGTACTGTGCTCCACACACCTGTGCATCTGCTGGAGATATAAATGTGAGCTGAAGGAGGAGGTGGTGTGCGTGTGTGTGTGTGTGGGGGGTCAACTCAGTTTTTTTGAAGTGGAGAAAAGTGTTTGTGTGTTGTGTTTGAAGTGGAGCTGTGCATGCACATTAAACTGATGAGTGGGCAGCAATGACTCTGAGCTCTAGTGGGCTCTAATCTTCTGCATCTCAGTCTTAATGTTGCTTGATGGAAGCTTTTGGGCTCTAAATTATCTCTTTTTTTGGCTGGAATGTTGGAAGAAAAGTTTTTTTTTTCATTGAAAAATCCTAAAGTTTCGTTTGCTCTGATTGTATTTTGATGGTAGATTTGAACTCATTGTTGTCGGTGCCTCCACCTGACTCTCTCTCCGTCAGGAGCCCTTGTAGTAGTAGGCAGGACCCTGCACGTTTCAGTCTGTCTGCAGCAGCCCAGTGGTGCTGAGCAGGGGCGGTTCCGAAGCATATTTGGACGCATGTGAGGCGCATTCGATGATGATGATGTTGATGATGATGCTCACTGGCTCTGGAGGCTGTTGAATGGAGCGACGCTGTCTGAGGTGCTGGAGCGCTGTCCGTGGTGCTGATCAGACGCTCGCCGGCTCTGTGGAGCCGAGCGGCGCTGTCCGTGGTGCTGAAGCGCTGATCAGACGCTTGCTGGCTTTGTGAAGCGGTGTGGCGCTGTCCGTGGTGCTGGCTCTGAAGACGAACGGGACTGTTGAATGTAAAGCGGCGCTGTCCGAGGTGCTGATCAGACGCCCCCCTTTTCCCAGTCGCAGAAACGCATGAACTAACACGAATGCCGAGCAGCAGCAGCAGCACCCGCCGGCCTGAGTAAATGGGACCGTACGTCGCTCGAGCTTTTGAAACATGGAGAGAATTTTCCTGCTCATGCTCAGCTGCCTCGGCATCTCTCAAGTCACGGCAGGTAAGTTTGTGTTCAGGGACGTCTTCAACCTTTGTTTTACCAGGTAAAATGTCTGAGAGCATGTTTTCATTTACCATCATCACCTGGCCGTGCAGGAACGCCTGAGTGGTCATTTCCAGCCTGATTGAACTCGCCATGCGGGTTTTTCCTTCGGCATGTGGTCATTGTTTTGTGTGTGTGTGTGTGTGTGTGTGTGTGTGTGTGTGTGTGTGTGTGTGTGTGTGTGTGTGTGTGTGTGTGTGTGGCATGTGATCATTGTTTTGTGTGTGTGCGTGCTTGCATGCTTGCATGCATGTGTGTGTATGTTTGTTTGAGCCAAACTGACCTTTGAATCCCTCTAAACACGCAGGCAAAAATCCCCAATCTGTAAAAAGACAGTGGAATAAATAGCATTTTGAAGGAATATTGCTCAAACAATGATCATCTCCAGACATTTTGACTCCAAGTGAGACTCTAATGAACTCCCACCGGTCTGCTGAGGAGTGACAGCAGCCTGTCTCATCACAGATTTACAGAAACACCACTGATGTACGCTGAGTGCCGGTTTTCAACACGGGGTGCATTCATAAAACATGTTTCTCAGAGTACCAGACCGCTCACAGAGAAGAAGAGCCACCCTTCTTTCATGACACACTCCTGCCATCGTCGTGCACCTTTGCTTGGCTCAGCATCCTCCCACTTCACAGCCTTACCGCAGATGATGGATCACCACGCTGCTGCTCTCTCTCTCTCTCTCTCTCACACACACACACACACACACACACACACACACACACACACACACACACACACACACACACACACACACACACACACACACACACACTTACACCGTTTATTGACACAAATAATTTAATTGCACACTCTTTCTCTGTCTTGTGTTATTCTCTCGTGCCCACAACAGTCATCTTTTTTTCTGTTTCTTTATGAGTGTGTTGCTGAAATCACTCAGCATTTCTTTTGTATAAGGATGAGCTTTAACATAAAAAGTATTTTGGAAAGAACATCAACTAAATCATTTCAATTATAAGCATTAAATGAGCTCTTTGCTGAAACAGTTGCAATGATATATTAATTAGTTTATTATCTTATAAATAATATATGGAGGATACAGAATACAGAAAACCCTTCATCACTGCAGGTGTAAATCCTTTATTGACATATTATTATGCAAATCCTGCACCAAAGCCGACACTTATTATCACTGTTTGCTTGCTTATCTGTTTATTTGCCTGCATGATTATGCATTGGCTGAATTATATGAGAGGTTTAATTCTGGTGTGCGTTCACATCGACATGATTAAAACTGAAACAAAGTGACTTTCTGCTGCAGGATATCTCCAGAATTACAGTAAACCAAATGAATCATGGAGAAGTTACAGGCTGGAAGGAATACATGTAAATGCCTGTATTAGAGTTTAATGACATAAATCATTATGTTGCCTGTACATTTTAAATGTAGGGTTGAAATGTTAATCTCTACGCTGAAATATGGGGAAAAATATTTTCAGAAGAGAACGGTCTGGAGTGGTTTTGTGGTATCTTAGGCATTGTGGGGGTTGTGTAAAGATGTTTTTTTATCTCAAAGATGCTGAGTTGTTTTAGAGGTTTGAAGGCCAATTTAGTGCTGGAATAAAGAAATGTGGATTTTTAGGAGGATGGACGTTTTTACTGGTGGTTTTAATGTTAAGGCTCGTGACTGCTTGCTGATGTTTGTAATCCTAGAATTTAAATCTGGTTCTCTTATCTTTTCTTTAGACAGGTCTCAGGCATGCTCTTTATTCAATTCACATGTAGCTATAGTTGAAAACTTTACTTTAATAAGCTGTTCACTAGCTATGATGTAATCCATAGCAAAAAAGAGAAGGGTCCAAACCCCAAAGAGGTGTTTTTATTAACATAGACAAAACAGAGGGTCTGCACGAGCAGGATGGAGGAATAATAAAGCAGACTGAACTGGAGCTGGTTTCAAAACTGGGCTAATGGGAGAGCTGGGAAGACAAAAAAAGGGAAAAGTAAGAATCTGGCTAGCAACAACTAAAAAAAGATGGGACTACGTTTACTAATGAACAAAAACCAGACAGGTGAGACAAATAAAAACCAGGTGTGTGGGGGGGGGGGGGGGGGGAGAGCAAAGGCAACCAAAAAGCAGGAAATGGGCTAAATACATAAATATGTAACATCCAAATGATCTCATTAAAAATCAACAGTGGACCATGGAGGACAAAATCATTTAAAGTATCAATAAAGTCTATTCTATTCTAATAAACAGGACTAAAGCTGAGCAGAAGTGAAAAATGGGCTCATTTCTATAATTTCCCACGCTTCAATGAACATATCCGACACAAATACTGCTATATGAGTTTTATTTATGAAATTACACAGGTTTTGTGTGTTTGGCTTGAAGATGTAGCATTTCCTGTTGAATTAAGTTATGTTATTTACTTAAATCTCTGCTAAATGTAATTTATTTCATCTAAAAAATGTCATCACAAAGACTAAACTGCAACATGTGAGGGATGATTCAACCCTGAAGTGCTCTAAATAAATCAGAAATCTTTGATTCAGAGACAAGAGTCAACCTGATTGTTTTTTTTATTTTGTCTGGAGCTTTATTTGAAGGATTTGGACACCAGCAACAGGAAACCCAGGATAAATTAATGGAGTGAGGTTTTATGGAACCATAAATTAACACCATGGTGATGCTTTAACAGTGACTCAGAAACTGCAGGTTGATCCACAGAAAGGAAGATGTTTGAGTTTAAAATGTAAATAAGCTTAATGAAAACATAAATCCTTGCAGATGTGGTTTTTCCTGAACTTCCTGAGTTTCTAGTGCACAAAATAAACAACAAACATAAAGCAAAAAAAAAAAAAAAAAAACAGAATCCATTCTTATTTGAGGTCATTTTTTTGTGCTACGATGCCCAAAAATGTTGGAAAATTTTGGCAGCCACCTGCCAAGTGATAAACTCTCTGCCAAGTGGGAGCAGTTTATTATGTGTCAACCACTGAGCCATCGAGCATCTGCAGGGACGTTATAAGCTGGAGCTCCATGAGACGGATTGGAAAAACAACTCGTCTTCTATCTCTCGCTCTAAACGATCGTGAATCAGATGGTGCAGATGTCCAATCAGAGATTTCCTGCTCTGTTCGTAACTGCTTGTTACAAATAGTCATTTTATGGATGCATTTATGCATTTGGCTAAATTATTCCTTTGAAGAAATGAAATGAGGTCTCAGATGTTCTTGTTTCTACTCACTCAGACTCACCATGCTCAAAATGAGATGAGTGATTGTTGTTGGACAGAGAAGTCCATTATCGATGTCAGAGGACGAGTAGGACTCATCATCATGTTCAGTCACGAATCAGACGCTGCAGCTGATTTTGTTGTTTTTTTGTGGCAGTCTAAATGAAGCTGTGCTGGCCTGGTTCTGTTCAAATCTGTGTTCTTTAAACCTGCTGTGCTTCTGCAACAGCGTCCTGATGACAGACCTAAAGCATCCTTGTGAACACGAGTGACATATTTGTGCTTCGGGCAATTTTCTGACCATATTCTACTGAGTTTTTGCCAGTTTGTTGTTGGAAAAGTTGCCTAAAATCATATATTTTTTACATTTTAAACACTACCATGGGATTTAGAAGAAAAACACAAAGTGCCAGTTATACTCACACCCTGTCACAGCTTAATCATCACCTGACATGTTGAATTGAAGAAGAAGAGGTGATTTTTTTTTTCACACGGTCTTTCTGCAGCACAAGTGCAGCTAAGTGTTTGTATCAACCTGCTGCTGTTCTTTCCTCTGGCACTGTGCAACTCCCTCCTTCACTTCATAAAGCCTCTTTGAGCTCCCTGAGAGCTCGCCGGTGGCTTAGTAAGCAGCAGATGAAAAGAGCAGCGGCCTTGTGGTTAATAGTGAGGGCTCAAATGTGTTAAATCTTTAAGATGTGCCAGCAACACTGGGCTTCAGACCAGCAGCTGGAGCAAAAACAAAGAAACTCATTTAGACTCATCTATTTTTGTTTTCCTTGAAGATGCTCATTCAGGAATATCTGGTTGTCCTTTTTTCCTCTGTTTTGGGTCAAGTTGTGAGTCAGAGGACAGATTGGTGCCATCAGTTGGACATTAGGCCTGTGGGAGAAAGAGGCGGCGATGCCAACAGATTGACGCGGCAGCGACGCTGCGCTGACGTAGTCTGTCCTGTCTGGTTTTCCGGTAGAGTCTGAGCTGTCATTTGGAGGGAAATTAATAGCGTGAATGTAAAGGTGCGCACTTTTACCTTCAGAGCAGTGAGCAGTGATTAATTCTCCCATCTGTCTCCTGTCAGACACAGACAGAAACGCCACAAATCCAGACTCCATTTACAGTCAACTCCAACCCTTTGATTAGGCCGTCAGTTCTGCATTAATGTCATTTATGTTGGTTGTTCGTGCAAATCAAGAAAAATAAGGAAAATCATTTGATTTAATTGTCCCTTCACATTTAATAGTACTGAGCGTGTTAAATATTGAATCTGCAACACTGCTGAATGTTTTTCCTAATTGTGACAGCGTACTTATGGCAGCAGATTTATTACAGCTGAATAACATTTCATTTCAAATATGAATAGTTTTGAATCTCATTACAGATGTTTTCTGGTCCAAATCTGAGCTGCTGTGTTCTGCTGTTTGGTGTTTTATTATCTGTGCTGTTTGGAGCAGCTGGACCTCCAGAATTCACTCCTTTGAGGAAACAACACGATCTGATTTGGGTTTTCTGTAGAAGAAAACTATTTTAAAATTAGTTTTGAACCCATTCATTTTGAAATATGTAGATTCTGATCCTCTATGTTGACCCTAGTTGTTAAACTCTGCATGAGAGACATGAACTTTTAAGAAAATGGTTATCTTCACGTTTCACCTTTTTGTTTCAGATTATTTGTTTTATTAACTTATGCTTATTGTATTTTATTGTATGGGTTGGTTTTTTTCTCAAATTAGTTTTCTTTTTGGATCTGAAACCTGCTTTCACGTCACTTCTCTGTTTGTTGCATTACTTAATTATTGTGCAGGTGAACCTTCTATTTAGTCTCAGTTTTTGTTAGAAACTCTTTTTGCTGTTGCACTGCGCCGTGTAAAGGTCCGCTGGTGCTTTGGAGATGATAAAATAAAGGATCTGTGCAGAATAGGACCGCACTGGATTTGGGTCAGTTTTATCCTGAATAATAATCCAAAACACCTCCAAAATATGCAATTCTTAGAGTGGTAGTGTAAATTAGGTTATTTGCATGACAGTAATGAAGGACAAGGGAGGGAGGCAAAGGAAAACACAAGAAAACTGCCAAAGGTGAAATAAAAGAATAGTTTGAAACATGCAAGAACCAGAATGAATATTATTCATCTTGTGCTCCTCTACCTGCCTGCGACACCAATCCTTAAGGTGTTAGGATCCCCTCTGTGCTTCTGTCATCCTCTGGATTACAAGAAATCCTTGGAGAGGCAGAATCCACTGGAAGTGGGAAGTGAACAACAGGGAAGGTGTTTTATGAAGTGCTAATATCACATTCATAACCCGACATCAAGCTGTGAGCTCCTTAAGAGTTATCAGCTCCGTCTCATATTACTGCCCTGTCTGAATGAAGAGAAAACAGGGAGGGGTGTTTCTAATTTGATAGCAGATTTCATTACGAACGGAGCTGTCAAATAATCAGCCTCGCGGCACTCCGGTGCCTTTTTAAATCAGCTGGCTTGTATTCTTTCTGTGCACAATGCAGCATTGATTTTCATACTCAGCTCTTTGACATTTAATTAGAGAAACCCTGTGTGTGTGTGTGTGTGTGTGTGTGTGTGTGTGTGCGTGCGTGCGTGCATCCCATCAAACAGAAAGATGATGTTTTGCAACCGCACCTTCTCCACTTCAACGCACTTTTAGCTGGCAGGGTTGGAAAATTCATTTCCCACAAGTAAATAACTCATTTTTCTACAAAGCGACAAAAAATAAAATAAAATATAAAAATCTTAGGTGTGATTATTTGACAGAGCTAAGCTGCTGTTTACAGAGGCAAACAGGACCTCGGAGAACGGTCTGTTTGACGTGCATGTATGGAAACAAACACAAAACAGCCTCATAAATGCATGAACTAGGACTGTTTAAAAGGGCTTCTCAATGAAACGTCAAAATAAAAGACATCATTCCAAACTGAAATAGTTTCTTTTTTACAGCAGCAGCAGCTTATCACCATATATGGGCGTGCCAATCATAAAGTAACATGTTCAAAAAACGACTTTTTAGCTTCAAAAAATAATGTCACAGAATGCTTAAAGTCTAATCTAATCCAGCGTGTGATTGCTGAATGACTGGTGTGTTGTAAAGCACCTTGGGGGGTTGTTGGACTCTTGAAGGTGATATTTAAATTCAGGCCATTTACCATTTAATTTAATCTACATATATAAAGCCCAAACTAAAAGATTTAAAATCTGATTTAAATATTTAAGGTTGAAACTCAATATTTAGAATCTAAAGATTTAGATAAATCTAAATGTTTGGAATGAAATCTAAATACAAATTCAAAACCTAGATATTTTAAGACTAATTTAAAATTTCTAAACTGAACATAAAAATTTAGACTCAATTTAAATATTTGGAACCAAATCTAAATAAAGTTGCATCAAAATATTATAATCTGAATATAAATTTGACATTTTTTAAATCAAAAATGGAAGTATAGCAAAGAGATCTTCACTAATGTTATATAAGACATCTCTTCACCCAGCTTTTATTTTGGTAGACTATATCTGAATTTGTGTGACAGCTGAATATTTTGTTTTAATCTGAATTTTTTTATTTAGATATTAAAATGGAGATCCAACTTTAGACTTGATTATTAAAGTTTAGATTCAATAAAATTTTAGATTTTATTCTAACTGTTCACTTTAAACATCATAATTTTGATTTAAATTCAAACATTTAGATATTTGATTGTAATTTCCTAAATAAACGTAACCCAAAAAAAATCACCAAAAGTTCCATACCCTATAATGTTATGACGAGTTTAAGATGATCAAATAAAAAAAGCATGTGTTACTTTAAATTTAGCGCCCCATTGTCCTACGCTGTAAACCAGCCGATGCTTGCGGTGAATCAATAACAGAAAAGCATATGAGTGAGTCACAGCACGCATCTCCCCGATTCACCCACCACTTCCTCAGTTTTCCCATTGATGTGTCAGTATTGGGCTGAAAGCTTTAAAAATCAGGTGATGGAGGAGCTGTCCAAAAATCCAAAAGCATTGTAGAGAAATACAGCGGGAACAGAGATAGGCAGAGATGGAAAATAAGGAGAAGCCATGCAGGCGTTTATGAGTAGGAGGTTTGCATCAGGTGTTCAAAAGACTGATGCAGAAAACAAATAAATACAGTAAATGTCCAGGGTGACATCTCTTTGTTGTAGAGGTGACAGTACAAAGAAAAGAGAATGTGCAAAGGAGCAATTCTTGTTGATGTACCACACTAAGCAGAGATATGTAACATAGCATGGCAGTAAAACAGCTGGCACTCTCTAATGGAACGGGCGTTATGAGCAACCAATTATGCAGCATGACAACACATTAGAGTCCATACGTGTTAGCAAGTACCATAATTAGTCACTAAATGAGTCTTAAACGCCTGCAGCTCATCAAAACTACATGCTTCTGTAAATCTGAGTGTGTGTGTGTGCGTGCGTGTGTGTGTGTGCGTGAGAAGAATTAAATCAAATACTTGGGTTTTCTTCAAGGCTATACTCCAAATCATACAGAATGACCAAAATCACATATTCCAATAGAAATCATTTCTATCCAGATAAACAATATAAGCATTTTCTAAAATATGATGCTGTGTTTTCATCTGCAAGCATTAGCTAAAGTGAGGCTAATGCTAGCACATTTCCTCTGTATTTCCTTGTGGTTCCAGTCAATCATGACCTAACAAAACCCAATCAAACATTGTTCTCTTACAGTAGTATAAATGAATGCCTTGTGACAAATTGAAATGTTTGAGAACAATATAAAGTTTTTGTCTTTTAATAATCACGTTTTTTTTTTTTTGCATTTTTAAGAATGTCATGGGAATATGGAGCACAAAATCTCACTGACTTTCACTAAAATGTTAATTTGTGTGCAGTTTTTATAAAACTTGGTTAGATTCTGTTGATATTTTTAAAGAAGTGATCCATATCCCTATCCTCATATTCCACATCTGTTATTTTCCATATTTTAAGTAAAAAAAAAAGAACGGTTTCACACTGGAAAAAGCGATTCCTTAATAAACTCTGCTCCGTGACTCGCTGGGCTGCAACTGTGCCACAAATTCCAGACAGCATTTGAGAGCGAGTTTCCAAAATGTCTGAATATTCCCAAGAGTTCTAACCCTAATGTTGCTGGAATTTTGAAAATGCTTTTAAAAGATTGTCACAAATTTCCTCTCAAAACAATTTCAATCCAGACTTCTGCGACCTTTCTTCCTGTTGTTAATCATCATGGCAGGAACCATGTTTCCCTTTAGGCTTCGTAACACTTTTCTCCATGCCCCTCCCAAAGTAATCACACTGCTTTTCTACCCCACCTTCTGGTTCTTACAGCTTCCATACAGTCACTGTTTACTTAACATTAGGCATAAAATTGATTAAAGAGGTTGAAGTTAACTCAGAGAGGAGGAAACGCACCGGAGGGCCTGCTTTCCCTTTTAAAAGGCCAGCTGATGGTAGAACATGATGCATCTAACAGGCAGTTTTCACTTTTAACTCACCAACCTACAGACTAGCTCATTAGCATCCTGGGGAGCAGAAGCAGCCCAAGGGCCTGGATCGGAGGAAGGCATTTCTAATGATTGCAGAGCTGTAATAAGGTGGTACAAATCCGTGTCTGCCCATGGGGCTGGATGGAAACTGGAACACCACCGGCACACTGAATCAGCAGGGTCACAAACACAGAGCGACAGAGCAGGATAAAGGCAGGTAATAACGGCTATTGACACAGAAACCACATGCTTGTGCATACATTTGCAATTTGATGATTACAGCTAATATGTTTCCCTCCTTGTTTGGTTCTGGGGGTTTTGGGTATGATAAAGTCGGTTCATTGATAGCAAAGGTTCAGTACCATTTTGTAAATGCATATCAATACATTATCAATGCTAACATGTTTTAAATATGTCTGCAACATCTGTTTATTTTGAAAAACATCTGTTTAGCCCTAAAATGCAAACAGAGTTGAGACATTAGATCTTTATTTGCAAGAATATTAAAACTTAGCTCAAAAGGAGTCTGGGGTGATTACGTTTGTATTTGATCTGGAGGAACTCAGCGTCCTGTTTACAGAAATTATTTTTTAAAGAAAAGGCAGAATAAGTTGTTTGGTAGCTATAGATTGAAATATATGAGTTAAACGTTTGCAAAAATATTTTTAAAGTCAAACTCCACCTACAATCAGACTAGCCACTCCCTCTGTTGGTTAAACCCCTCCCACTTATATTCATTTTCTTTTATTTCTCGGACTAATCTCCTTACACACGTCAATAAATCATAAAGAAAATTGAACATTTTAATTATTAATGACAGAGGTTTTATTCACTTATAAATTATTTTAAAGTAAATTGTTAAAATAAAATGACATCACATTGATGTGAGTCAATAATGTGTTTTCAAATAAAATCTATCAAATTGAGGTGACTTTAACGGTCTAATGAGGAACAAATAATTAATTGTAATAGTTTAATTATTTGATATTCTTTCAAAAAATAAAAAATAAAGATGTTTTGTGTCCTAATGATGGATTAAAATAGAGAATGACTCACTTTAGAGAAAGAAATTTTAATTATAAAGGTTTATTTTACTGGAAGACTTTTGGATTTGTGCTGTTCTGCTTGTTTATTCTGTGTGTAAATGAGACACACAGAATTATATGAGGCAAAAGAAATACTTCCTCTGAGATCACCCAGGAAACGAAGCCACACAGCTGGGAAAATGAGAAGAAAAATCATTTGATCTTTATAGCACCCTACAGTAAAGCTCCACATTATAAATTCTCGTGCTACCTGCAGTCTTTCCTCGTATATTTCCCCTCTGCTCCTGCGTCTGCACACTTTGCAACGCGTGCAACAAATCCTGTCTGCCTCAGGTCAACAAAGGAACGTGTTCATAGAGCATGATGGAGGATGTGCAGCAGCTTTGTTTCTCTATCCTCTTACCTGTCCACCATCTGAGGGACTTCTTTTATTTGTTGGGTGGGTGACATTAGGAACTCTTCATCCTCCACACTACCCAGCATGGGACTGCCACTCGGATCATCATCATCAGGATAACGTAGACACACACACACACACACATCAGGAACAACCATTATGGCTGAAAGTCACCCTGATCTCTCAGGTTTGAACCATGGAGAGTTTATGAAGACATCTGTCTGGTGTTTCATTAGAGCCGACTCTTGTGCCATGGATATTTCAGGAACACGGTCACGACTGGCTTCATCGCTCCGTCCCTCGGTGTAACACTGTCATACGAGGAAGAGGAGATGGACAAAGACAAGAAAAGTTAGCTAAAACTATTACGTGAGGACACTTAAAATCTGGTTTGACTTTGCGTTCTGGAATCTGTTTGTAATGTTCTGCTTTTATAGTTTATGTTTGTCCATTATTTAATCTAAAGCTCTTGGACAGATCGATATCTGTTTCAAGGAGAAACGTAAAACCACTGCAATTTATTTTATGCTAGCAAAAACCAGTCTGAAGCACACACACAAAGAGAGAGAGAGAGAGAGAGAGAGAGAGAGAGAGAGAGAGAGAGAGAGAGAGAGAAAACCAGGATTAAAGCTGTTATAGCGAATCTGCAAACAAGCCAGCTTTTGAATGCCAACACGGTCACAGAACACTCACCCCTCCCCTTGGGTATCTTCCCTGGATCCGGGTCCACCGGAACCGGAATCTCACATTGCCAGAGGAAGCAAGAGAGCGCTAAACACCAGTCACCGTTTTCTAGGTCCGAACGTCTTTTGTTGTCCGTTACTTCAAATGGTGTTTTTCTTTTTGGGACTCTGGTAGTTTGTCCTAAAGTTGAAATGGTAGCAGCCGGCTGGTTCTCCTTCTCTGATATTATTGAGCGGAGAACCTCACACCAGTGGTGTTCTGCTGATAAATATGTGAGTGTGGAATGAGTGGAGGACCCAGGGAAGTGCGGAAGACCGGAGGTTCGGTGAGACCGACAACCGGATGGTCCTATAGTTGCTTTCGGTCCAAAACGTGTTATTGGAGGAGGTTTTTTAGACAAATGCCAGAGAACCACTTTGTTAAATTTTTTTCTGTTAATTTTTTAATCTCCACAATATATTTATAGCTATCTTAGAACGTTGTTGAGAGGCATGAAAAAAATGTATTAAGCTAATTTCTTTTCCAAATCTGCCATTGCAGCTTTAAGGAAAATTAAAGTTAGAGTTGCCGGATATTTTTGATTTCAGGATGTCCTACCTCGAGTTAGGACTGAAGAAAATGCACTCAGACCACATAAATAAAGTATATATTTCCCGTAATCCTAAGAGTCCGTGAAAAGGCACACCGGCATAATTTATGAAGTGAGTGGAAGTGTCTAAATATATCTCTGGCCCTATAAAGGGTTAACATCATCCTTCACCTGTGGTTTTCTACATAGAGCAGTTATAGATCTTGTAAAAAGGTGAGAGTGTAAACACAGGTCACACATGAGACATCAGAGCATCTGTTACACAGGTAGTGACGTGAAACCTAAGATCCTGGTTATTTACGTCCACTAGCAAATGCTGAGAATTCATAAAACCCACCTTGGTCAGAGTCTTAGTGCCGTATATCTTCACTTTAATGTGGATAACCGGCCAAACCACAGAAAATCGATTTATCAGATACCCAGCTACGTGTGAACAGGGTGAAAGGACAAAGGAGGGTGAGACAGGTGAGGTATAAAGACAGAGCTGCTCAGGTGTAAATGATCAGGTAATTAGGATGAGTGATGTTCCTGACAGCACACTCTAGTCCAGGTGGGGTCCAGGCACTTGTCTGGTACCTCCAGCCCTCTGTTTTCTATTCAAACCATGAATCATAAAGTGATCATTTAGTGTTTTCTCCTGTTTACTCTTTTCAGCATGTGTAAACAAAGTAATGGCGTCACTGTTACAGAATAAATCTGTTTCTTGAGACTGAACAGAGATATTCAGTTTCATTTGTGATTCCATCAGACTTCACAGCCTCCGACGCCTGTCCTCCAGGCAAAACAAGTAAACATCAAACAGTAAACAAAAGCAAACATCAGCATCCTCCCCTGCTGATGAAGAGATGCAGCGAGTCTCCATCCCCGACCGTCATCTGCTGTTAGTCAGGTCATTCATCAAAATGTCAGCAGCAGCAGCAGCAGCAGCGAGCTGAGTGGAAACACAAAAGCCTGCTTTGGGTTTGGTTTCTGAATGTACAGTAAGAGCTGCAGCAGAACCGTTGTTCTGTAATTACCTGCTGTGAGGGCCGTAGTGGTCGGAGGGCAAGTGAGCGTTAACCTATTCAATGACTCATTGATTTTATTTGATTGGCTGAATAAGATTTATGGGCCGTTAAAGGCCTTCGAGTGCTTTAAGTCAACATTCCTCCTCATCTTTGCTCACCTTTCAGCTCTTCTCCATGAAACAAACATCAATCAAACCTTAAAGGGACTCAGAGTTCCACTAGAGTAAAGACCTGCTGTGACAGGAAGGACTCACCAGTCTCAAGTTATTACAAACATATACATATATAGTGTTAGTAGTAGTATTTACCCCCTTAGGGTTCTTCTGTTTGGCTTAAACTTTTAAAATACTTAAACAAATATCAGAAAAATCTGAGAAAATTTGAAAAATGTGATTTTGTAAAACATTTATAACATTTATTAGAAGAATAAAAGCCATCCAATCAAAACTGCCCCAGTGTGAAACATTAATGCCCTACTTGTTATAACATGACTTAAGAAACCACTTCCAATATAATCTGTCTGGCAACATGAAGTAGGCTAAAAGATCTCAAAAAACAACACATCAGCCCTGTTCTCAAGAAGTTCAAAAACAAAAGAACCCAGAACAACACCTACATCTTTCAGTACCCAAGCGTTTAAGCTTAAAGGGGACATATTATACACAAATCACCTTTTGCATCTGTTTGTGCTGCTGCGTGTGTCTCTACTGCCTCTATGAACACCCCAAACATGACAAAAAATCAATTTGTGTTCTGTCGGTGTTTAGTTTTAAGAATGATGTGCCTAAAACAAGCTGTTTCAAAAACTACACGTTTGTGATGTCACAAACGGGGAAATTGGAGTAGAACCACCTCTCATGTGCAACAGAGAGCTGCTGTTGGAGGAGCAGCGTCTCTACGCCGAGCCCCTCCTGGACATCTGAGCTCCTCACCTCATAGCAGCAAATCAGGGGATGGTTGTTCATGTTGGAGCTTTTCAAAGAGCTTTTCTGTGGACTGATGGGGAAAAAGTAGAACTTTTTGCTAAATGTGTGTCCCAAACTATCACAGATTTTTTTAATAGAACAGTTTGACAGAGCTAGTGTCATGTGGGCTGCTTTGCTGCTTCAGGACCTGAACAACTTGGTGTAATTGATGGAACTATGAATTTCACACTCTATCAGAAAATCCAGAAGGAGAATATCTGACCTTTGACCTTAAACTCCATAAAATAAATCATCATTTAAAAATTCCATTTTGTGTTTACTCATTTTTTTTGTCTGATATTTCTTTGCTGATCAAAAACATTGAGGTGGCTAGACAATCATTAAAAATAACTTCTCAGCAGCACTAAATTGTTTAATATCAGACCTTTTAGCAGCATTGGAGTTTTTCTGTCTTTAGCTGCAGGTCCTTTGATAATCCGATCTGCAGCCATCAGATGTGTGTGCAATTATTATCTGAAGTCTTGAGCTACTTAATTAGACCCTGATTCCCCAGCAGCCAAGGCCACCAAACCACACACACACACACACACACACACACACACACACACACACGCACACACACAATCCCACAACTTAATTATCTAATGAAAGCAAATTATTATTCACAACTCTTGTAGACTGTGACCCTGTGTTTGGAACATGACACCAAGTTAAAAACACTTTGCAAACACTTACACACACACACACACACACACACACACACACACACACACACACACACACACACACACACACACACACACACACACACACACAGAGGAATTTTTCTGTGTTTCTGTCTTTGTGCTGAAGTGTTTCATACCTTTTGTTTTCATAAACTTTGTGAAGTTAAAGTTAAACAACATTTCATTTAAATTTTAATTTATTTCAGCAATTTTCTTTTAGACTTTTAATTATTTCTGGCTTAGTATGAATCACACATAAATACTAGCATCCTTGTATGCATCATAGCATTTTTGGATTTTTGGAGTGAACTCCATCATTCTTCATTGTAGTAGAACAATAACTTTTCCTTTTTATGCAAACAAGTTAAAGGTTTTGTTAATAAACAGCAGCGACACTGTTTCCTCCACATTTGATGTTGCCATGGAAACAAAGGAAGTGATGTTGCAGCATTTGGAGTTACAAACCCTAAATCTGTGTAGTGTAGATGATGGGTCATCATGATAACTAGACAGGAAGTGTAGTGAGCACCCCCTAGTGGCTGGTTCCATACAGGGTTTAAGTCCCACTCCCTAGTGGCTGGTTCCATACAGGGTTTAAGTCCCACCCCCTAGTGGCTGGTTCCATACAGGGTTTAAGTCCCACTCCCTAGTGGCTGGTTCCATACAGGGTTTAAGTCCCACCCCCTAGTGGCTGGTTCCATACAGGGTTTAAGTCCCACCCCTCCATGTAAACTAAATGGACATTTTCCAGGCTAAAATATAAAATTACACCTCAGATTTTTTTTAGGTGTTTACTTTGTTGAATCCAGTAGCTCTTGCTGCTATAAGTTCAAATACTTATTTTTTCTTACACAAATAATTGCAATTGCTCATTTTATGCTTGGAAAAATAAAACACCATGATTGCGAATGGGGGAGTAGACGAGTGGGGGAATGGGGGAGTAGGCGAGTGGGGGAATGGGGGAGTAGGCGAGTGGGGGAATGGGGGAGTAGGCGAGTGGGGGAATGGGGGAGTAGGTGAGTGGGGGAACGGGGGAGTAGGCGAGACTTTTAGCTCCACATCTGAGGTAATATAAAACAGGTCAAATAAAGCATGGAAACACCTGTAAATGAGATACTTTGGATTCACTTTCTAACAATGGAAGTGAACAAATAAACGTAGCTCATCTAAGTGTGTGAATATGAAAGGGTTACATTTTAAATTTACAGTGAAAACTTTCTGCTTTTATGTGAATTTTAAGTGAATCCACTGATTTTTCCCACTAAGTCTTCCCCGCCACACAAGCCAAGCCTCTGAGGAGTTTGTCTAATTCCATCCTCCACTATGAATCCCAGCTCATATAATGGATTCAGCTGAGCCATTTATTCACACCACTGAATCTGGCTTTCTGCCACGCTGGTGGAGATTTCAGCAAGCCTTTTAACACAGAGGGAACAAAACCATTTTTGTTTTTTGTCTGTTTACAGATAGCTTGTCACCTCCTGTCAATGTGACCATCAAAGAGGTGAAAGCGAACTCAGCGGTGGTGTCATGGGACATCCCCGATGGAGACCTGGTCATCGGCTTTGCCATCACACAGCAGGTGTGGTACAGAAACAAAACAAAGTGGAGGTGTTCCTCCACTTTGTTTTGTTTCTTGTGTTTTTTAATGAGAGTAAATTGTCGAAAATAAGACTTTTAGCAAGTTTAAAGATGTCCTAGAATTCAAAGCCACATTTACCAGCTTGGAATGTCAAATGAAGCATCCCAAAAAGTCTGTGCCATCTCTGCCCTGGTTTCCTATTAGTAATGTTGTCATGGCCACTGAGAAATGGTTTGTTCTGGGAAACGCTGGTTCAACAAGTGTCATAAGACCACCTGAAATTAGCATATCCCAACCCAATTCAGTATCAGCAATAGAATAAACATTGGTTGCGGAAATGCTAACCACAGAACAATGTGAGCCCGAGCTACTGCTAATGGTAGCTTGAGCTATTGTAACGCTAGCATGAACTACTGCTAATGTCCTCATTGGATGAGAGGAAAATGACAAAGAAAAATGTTGGAGGGCCACTCACAGATTTACTGGGAATATCCGGATTTTGAGCTTAGCTTCAGGCAGCGTCATTTAGCCATTGGGCTGAACCGTCCAATCAGCATGCTGCTCATTTATTTATATTCATAGTCATTCCATTGCTGGGCTCTATTATGGGGTTGTGTTTGACCCTGTATCAGGGCTACTGGGGCATTCTCAGCCCCAACAAAGTTTCCAATGCTTTATAGAAGCTCAAAGAAAGTTTCCTATTGAATAAAAGTTGTTCTAGGACCCCTTTAAACTCCTAAAATATGATTTTCTTTGGAAAAACTGGTTGGAAATTATGCTGTAAACACATAATCACAACAATATAAACTTGTGCTGTTCCCCTCTAACAACAAATACACACCTGTATCACTTTAGGACCGGTCGTATACAAGATGAATACAAATGAGCTGTTTTATTCTGTCAACTGGAAATCCCATATTGCTGCTTTGATGGATTGCAGAGATGATTGAGTTTCCAGTTTGTCCATTTTGCAAATGACACGGCTGCCCTGTATTTGCCAAGTTATAAGAAATTGGAAGATGCAGGACCATTCAGAATAACAAACGTAGATTTGGCAACAAGCCGCAGTGACCTCACTTTTGGCATCAGCAATTCATACCTCTAGTTAGATTACACCCGTTTCTGTTTTCTGCTCCAACAGAAGAAAGATGTGCGCATGCTGCGGTTCATCCAGGAAGTTAACACCACCACACGCTCCTGTGTATTATGGGACTTGGAGGAGGAGACAGACTACATTGTGCATGTCCAGTCCATCAGCATGTCTGGGACGAGCCCGCTGAGCGAACCGCTGCGCTTCCGAACTCCGAAGGAGGCCGAAACCCAGGCTTCTAAGAGCAAAGGTGAAGTGGAGCAAAAACACACACACACATATTTAGTCGTACAACTGTTCTGCAAAAAAAAGAAAGAAATGAAAAGTAAAAATCTGTCCATTTTTAAGACACGAGTGCAGAGGGGACTTGGCCTTTGGACAATGTAGTGACAGATTTTGGCCAAAAACCAAAAGGAATCAATAGACACACAAAGCGTGAAATGAAATTTCACAACAGAGTGCTTCAGCTCTCAACTTCTGACCACGATGCAGGAGCAAAACGCCTGAAGGGGATGCATACTTCACAGCGTATTGATGTTCCTCCACAAGCCTCACTCTGTATGCACCCTGCACAGCTGCACTGTAAACCAAAATGAGGAAAGGCATTTATCAGACAGAGAGGAGGCAGTAGGAAGCTTTAAAGGGTGGAGAATCGATGTGCTTTTGGCTGAGGCACTGCTCCATCTATTCCTCCTCTCATTTACACTCATCTCTCTTATGAGCTGCTGCCATTCTTCAATACTTCACAGTGTGCAGAGCCAGAGGGAGTCTGGACTTGTGCTGCGGTGGTAAGTGGGCTGCCAGAAAACATGTAGAACATAAAAACAATCACTGCCAACCAGTTGAGAGATGCTCCAGTGGCCACTGAGGCCTAATTAGCATGGGTGTGTGTTGTCTCTGTTTTATCTTCAGTGGGGAAGAACGACGAGACATCCGTCATGGCAACGGATTCAGATAAACCACTTTCGTTTGCATCTTTAAGCATTTTTTACAATATAACTCCTTAATTTCCTGCAGCATAGTTTTTATCCAAAGAATTAGGAAGAATAAATCTCCTGGGACAGCTTGTGTTTAATTGTTTACTTGATAAACAAACATGTATGGCAAAAATAGAAACAATTACACAAGGTATCACAGAGACCATAAAGACTAAGACTGTTCTGCTTCACTCCCTGTTGACTGACCCACCCACATCATCACATAAAACTACATTTTTAACTATTTAAATTTTACATCTGAACATTTTTACTTTAATTTTTTTTATTTGTAAAATTCCTGCAAATGTCTTGTGTAAAAATCACAACAAACAACTCTGAGATCATAATAAAAAATATTGTTTGGAAAATATTTCCTACTAATATATATTTGACTTTTGTTGTTGGACTTTTAAGGGTGTATTTTATTTAAATTCATCATAAAAATACTTCAAAATTAAATTGACAAAATGCAAGCCCTGCGTTTTAGTACTAAAGCTGATAAAAACAAAAAAGGACACAAAGTAAAGGTCAAGCTTGACTTTTATATGTGAAGATTTCACCATTTAAAACAGCATTAATAACATTTGTGTGCAATTTTTGATCCTTTTTTAACAAAAAGCAGCCACGCAAAAACATAAACACCTCCAGACATTAGTAGGTTTTGCAGGTATGAATAAAGTCCACAGTTACACACGATTCATAGAACAAATATCCACAGACAGCAGATTTTTATAAACTATCACATCAAACTCCATCTTGTTTACGCTGCTTTCTGAAACATGTTTGTTTAATTAGCTCAGCTGAGATGGAACGGAGGAAGCAGTCTTTTTTCCCCCAGTAAACATTTTGTAATTCAATGGAAAATCAGTGTTACTGTGTTTAGTGACATCTGCTCAATTACAAACGAGTGAGTCTCTGATTCTGTTTAAACAACCCTGTAACAAACACAAGAGAAGTGCTGCTTCACGGAGTAAAAATGAGACAGAAAAGTGAATAAATTAGTTGGGAAAGATATAATTCAGTAAAAAAAAAGAGTTAAGAGGTGGAAAAGAAAGAATATTTAGAAATTTCAGCTTGATTTTGTTTTAAAAATTGAGTTAATCTGATTTAGAAAGAGTGGGAAAAAGAGAACAACTATTTCACATTTACTGGTGATATTTACAAGGCACAGCTGTCATCTCAGCGTAACAGGAGAACAGAAATAAAGAAAAGTTTAACTCTTCTCAGATGCTCAGTCTTTCAGTTTGGCCGTATCCCTCAAAGGATTCCTGATTATTCTGGGTTTCTTCTCATTTGATCGTTTTTGATTGATTAAACCTGCAAGAGATGAAAAAAGAGTTAAATGGGTCAAAACAAAGCATTAGCTGCAGGAATGAGTGATTTTAAGTCAGTGACGGAGAGTGAAAAAACAAAAAAAATAAACAAATCATCCCGTTGGAAACACACAACGGTCTGTTTTCACACATGTTCATCCTCGCTGGGAAAATAATTTGAACCAGATGTAGAAACACTGAAAATAAATGACGCTGCAAGCACGGCTGATTGGTCTCCTTAGATCTAATAAAGGAGAAATATTCCTCACTGGTCCTGCAGGAGGGGAAATAACAAAAACAGCTGAGCCTTTTCATTTTCTCTGTCATCTGTGCATCAAAGATGGGCTTCCAGAAATTGCTGTGATAGATTTCACCATGACAGCAACTTTCAGCTCAGCTGCATCTGAAACAAACGAGAAAAACTCCCAAACGTGCATAAGAGACCAAAAGGAGAAATCCTTTAAGAGATTAAAAGAGTGTGAAGTTCAGTTAAGTCTTGTTTCTTCTCAGGATGAGATGTGTGTTAATCTCATGTCAGAGCAAAGCTAAAATATTCTCACATCTGCAATAAAAAAAAGAATCTTTTTACAGTCCTGCATGCTCTCAAACTCTAAAAAATCATAGTTAGAAGTCTCTAGGTAGCTTAATTAAACAAACAGCAGGTGGCACCAATTCTCAAAGTGATCCAAGAGTTTCCAAATGTTTTGATCACGTTCAAATATCCAGAATAAAAAAGATGCACCGTGTACAATTTATGTATCTAACCTCATTTTAACCATATTCATTTGTCATCAGGATCCAGCGAGCTGTTGAGCTTTGATTAGATAATTCAAGGCAGCAGAGAGCCATCGATTAGCTGAATTGCTTGTTGCTAAAAACCACTGGAGTGTGAAGATCCTGCGAGCTGGGACCCGTCTAATAAAAGGACAGAATGCTCTCTGTGTTGCAGTAAACTCTAGGTCAAACTCAGCAGCGCGAGGAAAAAGTTGCTGTTCATTCTAAAGAAATCTGCAGGCAGCAGCTCAACGCTCCAGGTTGTTGTTTTCTCCCGTGTGAAACCTTCATCCTTTTTATTAGCATGCGCCTGTCATCCAGTTCTAACTCGAAACATAAAAACAAAATGAACTCAGATGCAAATAGAAATCTGAAAAAGTGAATGAAAAATGCAGCAGCTGGAGCCAAGACCGTCAGAGACACGCTCTGGATGAAGTTCAGCAAACTTAAGGAGGACAAATCCAGACGTTGAATGACTGCTGTCTTAAAAACTTTTGTCGGTGAAACCTCGAGTGGATAAAATGACAAAGTGCTGCGGTTCAGTAAGTCTGCCGTTGCTCTGCAGCATGTTTGAAGCTGCAGAGAGAACAATCATAAACGGGGTCCCTGCAGAGAACAGGAGTTTGGTGATAAGAAATACCACCCTGAATAGTTTATGAGTTGAGGAGCTCAGTTGCAGCACAATCAATCTGACCCGCTCAGCAAAAGCAGCTGTCGCTCTTGATTCATGTAGACACACTCATATTTATGTACTAATGTGACATAAAACATGATCCGGTTCTTTAATTATAAGTTTAAAATGGAACAAAATTGAAAAATATGGAAAAAAAGATCAATCTTGGCTCCTTTTGAATGTCTCAAGCAAACGTTATACAACAATAAATAGGAAATCATTGTTTATTTTTCTGTTTCCTGGTTTAAATCGATTCCTCCTCCTTTAATAATCCACGTCTCGCTGCATCCTGACTCCTTTAGACGAAGTGACGATGGAGGAAGTGGGCCAGACGACCCAGCTCAGGGCGGGGGAGCTCATCATCATCGTAGTGGTTCTCATTATGTGGGCAGGTGAGGACAAACTTGTTTAATAAAGCCATCAAACACGCTTCTGTGTTTCTATTTTAAGTTCACAGGGAAAAAAAAAATGACCAGAGCTGTAACGATCTCTCCTTCCAGGCGTGATTGCCCTCTTCTGTCGCCAGTATGACATAATCAAAGACAACGAGCCCAACAACAACAAGGACAAAGCCAAAAACTCCTCTGAGTGCAGCACTCCTGAGCACCCGACAGGGGGGCTGTTGCGCAGTAAGGTATAACCCACCCACCCCTCCTTCCCCTCCTCCTCTTCCTGGGTGCCTCCCCCCTCAGCGACGCTGGGCAGGTGAATGGTCCCGGCCACTTCTAGACTTTTACTCCACCGATGCTTCATTAACTCTCATAGTGTCATCTGAGCGTCAGCTTCAGGCTAAACATGACGCCATCACGTGCATGACTGACTCAAGTCATAGCTTCTTACCCAACACGCAGCCTCATGCCACGCAAAAGAATCTTTAAACACACAGTCGAATGCAAAAGTCTTCAGCCACCCTTTATTTCTGCTAAAAGGCACAGGACATGTTAAACCAAGGTGTGTTTGCTCTTTTAATCAGTCAGTTTGCTGCTATGACAGGTGAAATGTAGTCACAGTGCTGTTTGGTATCAGGGTGTGTACCACACTGAACATGGACAGAAAGCTGTGGACAGACTTGTTTTGGGAGATCAGAAAGACAATTATTGACCAGCATGTTAAAGCTAAAGGCTAGAAGACCATCCTACAGGGCCTGAGGGCTTGATAACCAAGCAGTTTGATGTCGTGTGTCTACACTTGCACATATAGAAGAGACCAACAATAAAAGTGGTACCCAAAAAGGCCAGAACAACTTCCAAAGAGATTAGATGTACAACATCGGTGTTAGATTGCACCATCTGTCGCTGTTTTTAGCAACGGTGAGTTTAATGGAAGTTGACCAAGCGTGACACCAAGGCTTGCAGCAAAGAACGCCCAAGAAGGCTTTGTTCTGTTCTTTTCTGGAGCATGAGTGAAATTTTTAAGTTTGCAGCCCGTTGTCAAAAAGCTTTGACTCGGTCACAGGTGCATGGCACCTAAACGGGGATCAAAACAAATTACTAGAGAGTTAGGAAGTGGGTATAGCACTGAAATCCTGTTGAACATCAATGGAAGGAACACTTTAGGTCTGAGAGATCTTGTTCACGATAAATGATAAGTGACCTGCATTTGTATAGTGCTTTGGTGAGTCAGAGGACTCCAAAGCACTTTATACAATAGTCAGTCATTCACACTCTGGTGGTGAGGAGGTACGTTGTAGCCACAGCTGTGCACAGGTGCCACCGGTCCCTCCGACTACTACCAGAAGGGTGAAGTGTCTGGTCCAACACAACAACGATGAAAAAATGACTTTTAAAATTTACAAGAACTGTCTCCTGGGAAATTAGGGGTGGTTTTAAACTTTTGCACAGCAATTTAATCCTGCAAACATCAGCGAACGATCAGAGGCATTCTTATGCTCATTAATGTTCCTTGTAAAAGTTGGGTTCTGTCTTTTCATACCATTTTTTATTCAAACAGTTCCCCAAGAACAACAACAACAACAACAGGATGCCATCTGTCAACATCATCGAGGTGTGACCGCCAAGACGTCTTCTCTTCTCTCAAAAGACTCAAGCAAGCGAGCCCGTTTTAGGCCCATCTGCTTCTGCAGCATGACGCTGGGACCTAGGGCCTCATGGCGGCGCCGTATCTCCTTTAACAGGAGTCCTGGTGCTGAGGTGAACCTGCAGGACTCCGTGAGTCGAGCCCAGGCTAAGCCGGTGGAGAGACTACAGGGCGAGTTCAGCGACCGTTCTGGGCTCTGCGACAGAACCATGGGGTAGCAGTTTTTAGAGCCGCTGAGGAGAGACTGCTTTTGAACCAACCCCAGGGACCAAAGCTGATCAACAGATCTTCACTCACCACAATCCAGAATCTCTATCTTTTCTGGATGGTACTAAAGCTTTGTCGTATTTCATTATTTCCTCTAATTTCACTCATAATCACCTTTGTTGTGTGCTTTTTAGTCAGCACTTAGGTTTTTTGCTCTTAAATTCTGGTATCTGTATTTTTTAAGGTACCTTTTTACAGATAGACCATTTGCTGTTCTGGTAAGCTCGTATTCCCCTTCCAGGAGTTCAGACGGCGCTT